>JAYJMB010066656.1:3382-25049 GCA_036873735.1 Pouteria campechiana
ATAAAAAGTATGATGAAATAATTAAAAATATAAATAATAATTAAGATATCAAATCAATCTAAAATGGATATAGAAAAGAGTATAGCTCTTTCTAATCCATTTAAGTGAACTAAAATAGACTTTTAAATAAAAAAGTAAAAAATTATTAAAAATATAAATAACAATAAAAAAGGTAAAATTAATAAAAACTTCAAATCAATTTTAAAAAAATGTGTATTGAGGGTGTATGTTAAATGCAAGCTACTTCAAATACACCTAAAGGGACTGTAAATTCTAATGTAATATAGCTTAGTATTCCACCTTATAATTATCACGCTTTAGGATTTCAACAGTATACCTCGAATTTTCCATCCGGCGCGTACCTGAATGTGGCACATGGCCTTATTCTAATGCCATTTAACGTAAACCAATTTCAACTCAAAAAGTATAAAAGCACTTTGAAGGTACCTTTTTCCGCACTAATAATCCAAAACAATTCAACCTCAAGACATTGAAATACGGTTTTTAGTACTTTTTTCAGTGTCCATTGGAATGTTTGCTCTTGATCCACCTATAGATTTACAATATCCAAAAATCTCATTTCTCTCGGCCTTAGATTTTTTTCCGTGTTTTTATGTTTTGTCTGTTTGTGAAGAGAGCTGGTCGAATCAGGAGGATGATAAGGCGATGATAAGGCAGCTTTTAAAACTAACCGTAGCTCGTGGCGCGCAAGCATTTTAAGTGGAATGGACATGCCCCCCACATCCTTTCAAAACTATAAAAAATCCAACTTACAATTTTATAAAGAAAATAAATTATTTTACAGGATAATTGTTGGGTTGGCTACTTTCCCTAACCAACCTTTTCATATAATAATATTTTTGAGGACCTGTTTGGTTAAATTAGGAGTGGAGCTTGCGTTGGATTAACCCGAATTCGCACGAATCTAACTTGACATCTTTAAGGGTTTGGGTTAATGACAACCCAAACCTGAATTCTAATTTAAGTTGAGTTTGGGTTGATGGCAACCTAACCCATAACCAGCTTGAATTGCATATTTTTAATAATAAAACTAAAATTATACAATTTTTGTTTATCATAATTTATATTATATTGTTCCATTTTTTTAAGATTTTTTTGGTAAAACACAAATGATCTATCAATCTTATATCATTCCTATGATTCTTATCTTTATTCTTAGTATAAGCATATTTTCCTCTGATTGATCTTATCTCCCTAGTTTCATCTACATCTCCATGTCCATTTTTAAAAATCTTCTTAGACCTAATTAAGTATTATTTGAATTTATATTTTATTTAGTTATTTAATAATTTTATTATCTTATTTAGATTTGGAATGTTATGTTGATGTTTGATAGATAAATTTTAAATATGTGATGGATTAATTTAATTTAAATATTGTTGAATATTAAAAATGAATAGTCATTTTTTTTACTTATTCACATAGCCTGAATTTAACATGAATCTAACGTATTGAATTTCACTTAGGGTTAGGGTTTTAAATTAGAATTGAGTTAAGGTTGAAGTTGAGATTTTAGACCTCGAGTTTGATCCCGAGTAACCTGACTTACACCCCTAAATAAAATGGGAATGGCTCTATAGAAAATATATTTTGTAAGCCTTAATTTGACATATATTTCATCTAATAACTATTTTTTATTATTTATATTTTTAATTATTATATATTTATTTATTTTAATTTTTTTTCTTCTATAGCTTACATCATTGTTATATTTTTCAATCTATTTCCTATCATCTATTCGCCTTGAATAAGATATATTTGTCTTTGAATATATTTTTATAATACTAAAAATAATTTTTATTGAATACTTGGGTGAATCGTAGCAAACGCAAAGTTATCAAGTTACCTTGAATCAAATTTTGAAATAGTATACTTTATATAAATTCCTCATGAGATTTTTTTATTTTTAACTAAATAAATAATGCCAATTACAATTTTTTATCTAGATTCGAACAAAAAATCATGCATAAAAATTGGAAGGCATCTCAATAAAACCCATATCACTGAAAAATTATCCAAAATTATATTCTGAGGAACAATCGACCATCGACACTTCACTTCATGGCTATATTTCCACACCAAATACTTCAAAATGCTATCAAGCATTATGTTAGCTAATTACCCACCATCGTTTACTTAGATTTTGTCCAAAGTTAAATCTATTTTGTTTTCATTTATAAATAGATGCTAAATTAATTTTTCATTCATTGCTAAGCCGTCTTATGAACGGTCTAGATTAGAGAAATGCATGGCAGATGGCAGCCATACGATGGCAGAATGCTGATGTTTGTGCCGAATTATCTTGGGGTTGTGATGCTTCCTGACGAGCCACGTGTTGGGAGCCACAATCTAATAGATAGGTGGGAAAGGCGTTCCAGGCAAAGCCGTTGTCAAACTCCAACAGTAAGAGAAAGCAGAAAAGAGACGCAGAGAGACGGAAAGGCGAAGATTGGAAATGGAAATGGAATTCTGGGCTTCAAGAGTTCAATCTGCCAAACAACAGTCTGCTATGCAATCTGCAAGACACGCGGCTGGTATGCATCACTCACCTTTCCGTTATGTTTTTCGTTTTGCTTTTCTTTTTAGTTGGGGATTCTAATTCTATGCGATGCTGACTTACTCAAGTTGGAAATTCTCAATTTGAAGTAAAATTTACATGGGGGATGCTATCACTAGGAATCTTTTCTTGCTCTTGCTTTTGGGTTTGAGTTGAAATTTTACAGTGAGTAGCTATAAAATCCAAAATATTTTCTGGAATTAGATTTTAGATGTGGTTTTTTATGTGTTGCTTCTCTTGGGGGAGGGCATTTTAGTTTGTTTTAATTTTTAAAATTTCAGGTCATAGAAGTTTTGGGTTTGTGTTGGAAGTCTCTTTTTTCTTTTCCCCGAGCTTTATGAAATCTGCAGGTCGGGATTTTGGTCTTAATTATCATTTGTCTAGTGCTTTTTCCCCCCTGTTTTCTTTTTCTGTCATTGATGTGGTTTTCAAGTCGTTTGCTTGATTTTGGTGGATGGTAGTTATCTCGGATATCCCACAAAATTCACGGAAGATACTGTGGAACCCAAGATGTTACCATCAAGATGGAAGCTTGGCATAGTATCCGTATGAGGGTTTTTCATGTAGGAGCTGACAGATATTGAAAACTTCATACAAAGACCTGTAGATTATTTATTTGCTCGTTTTTTATTGAAGTGTTATCTAAAAATTACTGTTTAGTGTAATTTTAACAGCTCTTGTATTGGAATTTTTTTTGTTGACTCTCTTTGAAAGGTTTAATTTAGGATACTTGTGTGTCTTGAGTGATTGTTTCCAGTCATTACTGTGACTTTGTGATTCAACCTGACTGTTCATCATTGTCCAACAGAAACACATTTAATCATCGATGATGCTGAAGGGGATGATGATTTATATTCTTACTTCCCTTGCCCATTTTGTTATATGGATGTTGAAGTTCCTGTCTTCCGTGTTCATCTACAGGAAGAGCATTGCTTTGATGTTAAAAATTCGGTAGGTATATCATTTACTTTTTTTTTTTTTTTTTGAGCTGTCTGATTCTGGTCAACAAATCATATGGCCCTTGGTAGATTGTCTTATTTTGGTGTAGTTATGTTGTAAAAGGATTTTCACTACATCAAATATTGAAGTGTTGAAAAAGCTAAAAAAATGGGAAAAATGAAGCAATATTTATTAATGAAGTTTTGGGGTACCATTATGAGAGTGCAACTGCAAGTTGGACAAACTGCTGGTTTGCTTACTCACTCCCCTTTTTGTATTAAAATTCTGTTTGAAACAAGTTTGAAACAGGCACCTAACATAGGATCTAAAATTTCACTTGTAGATGCTTTCTGCCAAATATTTGTCATTATTAGACAGCCTGTTAGTATTTGAATTTTGCATCTATTCCATGAAACTTTCTTTTATTACCCAATCCATTTTTTGAGGAATCTGTGATGCAATTTTAGTGTTTGTTGCATCAAATCATTGTCATTATGCCATTTGCAGGTTTGTCCAGTTTGTGCGGCAAATTTAGGAAAGGATATGATTGGTCATTTCACAGTACAGCATTCCCATTTGTTAAAGGTAGAAATGTCTATTAATTGGCATAATTTCACAGAAGCGCCACACAGTATCTTGCATATTTAAACTCTTTGGGCTTTTCATTATGTGCAGCGAAGGAGGAAATCTCAAAAAACAGGATTCTGGAACAATAGTTCAACTGCATCTATGCTTGCCAAGGATCTGCGAGAGCTGAGTTCCTTTCTTGGAGTAGCTTCCACTAATGGTAGGTCAGACATTCGTGATTCTGCTTATGATCCATCTCTCTTGCCTTTTCTCAACAGTTTTGATCCTCCAGATGCTAAGGATAGCCAAGATGCAAGTACCGGCATTAATGCTACTGTTGATGCAGTTGTTGAAGAGCTGAGAAGGTATTTCTCATCATCTAGCTACCAACTTTGTTTTTTGTGATAGCAGAATTCAAATTTTACATGATATAAGGTTTTTCAGGGCTTGTGAATTTACAATAATGAAGTTCTAAATTTTAGGATTACTGTTAATATGTGTTTCATATTCTGAAGTTGTGCTGCATCCATAGTACATCTTAATGTGCATTCTTAGAATGTGGTCCTGCTGCATCATTCATCATAAAACATTGCCTATTTAGAATGACAGGAACAGACTTGAGAAAATTTATGCAGGGAAAACAAACACTCATTGTAGTGGGATCTCATTATCTCAACTCAAAGTTAAGGAACAGGATTCTTTCTATAATTGTGTAATCCATGGTGAAAGTCTCAAGTTTTTTCTAATGCTTACCAAGCTTGCACCATTGATGGAGGAGTTGCTTTCCAGTATTCAAAAATCATTTCTGAGTAGCCAGCTATAGTGCATCTCTTTTTTTGCATCAAGATGATCAATTTGTAATATACACACAACCTTTTCTGTCCTGCAACAAATATGATGTATTGCCATATCTCACTACACAGGTTTATAATCCTCTAGTTGTTGGTCGACAGGTGTCTAGTTGTATAGTTTTCTCATCCACTGACACTTATAGGTAGAGCCATACATATGAATTTGTTTAAGAGCTTTAAGCGATGCGTCAAAAGCCCTAAAATTCATCAAATGGATCAAGTTTAGATTGTTCCACCATTAAGAAAAATAAATATATCTTTAACTCTTCCGCTCAAGTTGGAGCATGCCAACCATATATGCCACTCGCTATGCAAGTATATTTGCATTATTGCCTACCTGCACACCATTGTGATTGTTTTCTCTGTAGCCTATATTGCCATCTCATGAGTGGCCCCCTCCACAAAGTCACATTCAGGTAATTGTCATATTTACTCCGTACACAATAATAAATAGGTCTGGAAATCTCTTGATTTTATCCTGTGAAGAAATTTTCAGATGATATTATTAGATTAATAATATAGTGAAATTCCCAAATCCTTGCAATTATCATTTTTCCTTTTCATTTTCTGTGAAGCTATGATTTGATGAATCTTTACTATAATTTCAATTTTCATTTACTTAAATTTACAGAAAATATTTTAATATTATATTTTCATGGTTCTGGTAATGTCACTAGGATGCCTTCAAATTTTGATGATTCCCTAAGGAACTCTGATGTTGAGAGACTGTCAAGTGCAAGATTTGTCATTGGGATGACTACTGATGAAGAGTGACTGGGTCCATCTGTTCATTGCTTAATGAAAGAGTTGCACATTAGTTGATGAAGAGGACTGGTCAATTAGCAAGAATCCTATACTCTCTACAAGAGTGATGGTTAATGTGAGGGTGCGCAGAACTTAAAACTGCAAATTGAATATATAGTATGAGTGATTAAAATGTTGCTTTCTGTATCATCAAACCATGTTGAAATGCATCATGGCCAAGTTCAGTCACATTTATTTAATAGGTGATTTTGATTGTCTTGTTTCCACAATCCCCTATCCCCCACCCAACAATTGAGGAAAAGAAAAAAAAAAAAAAAAGACATGAGAAAAATAGAAAGAAATAAAGAAAGGAGAAGAAGATGACAAAGAATGTCACCACCTGGACCCAAAATGGCAACAATAGATGTCATTCCAAATCTGAGGGTAATTCTTCCTAGATCTGTCATACTTTGATGGCACATAAAACAAATCATGAATTACACAAATAATTAAAACAAGGGGAATATTATCTCCGCCTTAGGTCCTTGGTGCCTTCAAGTCTAGCCCACGAGCCTCCACATCTATCAACTGAAAAATATAAAGGAGGGAGTGTATATAAACTCAGCAAGTAAGATAGATGTACTTTAAATCTCAACATGCATAACCAATTAAATTCACCAAGTGAAACATCTCAATGTGAATTATAATGAAAATAACTTCATTTAGTATATTTCATCACATCATTTAGCCATCTGACCATCAATTCAAACAAGTATCCATCTATCGGATCCATTACATGCATGATCCATCATATTAAAATATATAAGCACAATCCACATCAACACAACACATACTCATATAATCATTTGGCCATTTATCCTAATCAACACAACACATACTCATATAATCATTTGGCCATTTATCCTAATCAACGCAACACATACTCATATAATCATCTGGCTATTTATCATAATCAAGCATTCAACAGTTGGGATCATCTCGCAAATGATTATTTGGTCAACCTTGTGGACCTATAACATCATTCACCACTAATTGTTGTTCGCTCAGACCCCAACGTCTTATCTAATCATCTGACCATCATTTAACCTGATCAATTGTTCCATCTCAATTGATCTTCTGATTCATCTAGTTTGATCATCTAATAATCTGTCTATGGAGCTCTTACACCTCGTATAATCATCTGATAGGTTTAGTGGGCCACAACATCATACTAGGAAAATAACACTAGAACCCTAGATAGCTATCCATTAATAACTCTTTTATCTGGTTATCTTTTAGATGATTTGACTCTTCCATTGAGTTTAGAATATTCAAAAATATCAAGATCAACTACCTGACTGGCAAAATTGAACATTGGGGTGTACAGAAATCAAAACCCTCCATGAGTCTTGCTGGCGAACCACTGTCACTACTTGGGCTATATCTTGGCCATACAGGCCTGGACTAGCTCACTAGGCATGGGCGCTAGACACCCCCACCTATCACTCCCACCCATCGCTCCCTTGGGTTAGGCTTGGTTCCATCTAGGCCTAGGCTGGCAGGCAAGTCTGTGGTTATTGCAGGGTTAGTGCCTGCATATCAAGCCCAATATAGCCTAATTAGTAAGCAACTACTCAGACAATTATACTTGCGCTTGTCCTAGTAATTATTAGGTTGTGTGCCATGCATGCCCATACTTTTGACGAGTGCATATGCATTATGGTTAAATGTGCAATCTGTTTAGTCCCCCCACCACAGCTTATGCTTCGTGTGGTTATTGCAGGGAGTTGTCTACGCCTAATGGCTCACAAGAGCAGGCTAATGAAGAACGGCAACAAAAAGCAGAATTTGTTCAGCATGTGCTATTTTCAACCATTTTCTAACTTTCTAGTCTCAGGCAGTAATGTTTGTCAGCAATCTTGCCCTGTGCCTTTCATTAGGCGGTGAAGCTTAGCTCAGGCCATATATCTGCATTGATCCAACCCAGGTTTCATGATGTTTGTATTTAGTTTCAGCTTGTTGCTGTTGTTGTACTGATAGATGCTGGAAAGAAATGGAACTGGTTTCAACATCTCTTATGCATCGTATCTCTATGCTTTTCCATGTGTCTGCAGTGCTATATTCTATAACATGCAAAAACAGACCTCTTTCTGACTTCTGTTCACAGTCTATAACACTTCCAAGCATTGCTGTGACAGCAATGGCGCCAATCGCGGCTGTCTCCATGACCAGTTCCAGCAGTGTCTGATTTCTCGTTTCTAAGTCTTTTCTTTGATCAGCTGAAAAGTGTTTCAGACATCATTACTTTCAAGTTTTCAAACTTGCAATTTTTCCTTGTCTTTCTTTCTCAAGCAATTTTTGAGTTTGACCTTTTATGGGTGACTAAGGCCTCGTATTTCTCTGTCATGGAATTTAAGTACTTTTTTAAAAAAGTGATCTTACAATAAAACTTTAGTAAAAAGTACTTGAAGTAAGATAGATTTAAAAGTATTTTTTGCTATAATATGATGAAAATATTTTTATTATACAAATGATCAAAAAGACATAAAAATTATGCTTTAATTTTATTACTAGTTATCTTCAAAAGAATTATGTAAATAATATAATATGATGATCAAATTTTAAGATTTAAAATAAGTGCTAATAATAAAATATTTTCAATATACATTGTTAGTTTAGGAGAAAAAATATTTTAGTTTATTTCAATAAGTACTAATAATAAAATATTTTTAATATATATTTTTTACTAAAAAAGGTAAAAATATATGGCATTAATATGGAAAATAAATATAATATAAAATTAAGATAAAGAAGATAAACAGAAAAGCTTCTCAATCATTCTTACTTGCACCATCCTTATCACAAATTAAAATATGCAACTACTTCACTAGGCATAACATCGTTTTATTGTCAAAAGAAAAAATAAAGTGAAGAAGAAAAATGAAAAATAGAAAATGTAAAAGGAAAAGATATTTATGGGATAATAAAAAATGATATTGTCTTAAAGCTAGTAAAGACAACTAAAAATTAATAATGAAAAAACATAGATAAAAAAGAATCATTAAAGATAGGTTAAAGTAGCAAAAATGTTCCATCAACTAAGTCAAAGGGAGAAAGGGACTTTTTTGAATACATCTTCCTTTTATTTTAACAATCTATGTTTGGTTGTCAACGCCCATTTTCTTTATTTTCAATTATTAATTTTATTTTTTATTCAAAAAAATATCTATTATGGTTCCATTTAGATGATAAGAAAAAATAGAAATGATGCAATGGAATAGGATTTGCTGCCATTAAAATCACTTGCTAAGTGCTCTTGTTCGGTCGATTTTGGGGCGGTTTAAAGATGTACACGGCTCCTTCCTCTCTTGTACTTGTTTGACTGGTTGGATTATTACTCTTATCTACTGATCAATGCCTATGCACATTTTCAATTTATTTATTTATTTTGTGGTGGACAGCCAAAGGATCACTCCATGTCCATCCCCATACATATATGACATTTTGAAAATTTATAGCGCACAGTGAGTTGCCCACCAATCAGCATAGCCGATGTCCGGCAGCTGCAAGTTGGAGAGATGCAGGAGATGTGGGAGGCTACACACGCTTTTGGGCTAGCCTGTCAATCTTGCACCAACGTTCCCGCTGATGGGGCACTTCTCCTAGGCTAATCCGGGTTTTGAAAATGTTTGGGCTACTCTTATTTAGCTAGTCCTCGAATCTTATTTGTTATCTTACATACAAATTAATATACATATTAAGCTGTCAGATATGATAAATAATATACATCTTATTTGGGCTAATAATAAAAATCTTATTTTATTTAACAGACTAGCCCAAATTATTATTTTTAATATTAATATACATATATTTTTGTATGTGTGTGTATAATATACACACAAATATATAAAACTTTGACAAATGACCATACTTACATCATATCTGAATATTTGAATATGATTTTATACACTTATAATATTATTTTTTAAAAAAGAGAAAGGGGATAATATTATCTTAAAATTTATCAACACTAGAAGCCCATGAAGAAGTATAAGTTCTTGGGATGGAGTAATAAACACATGGCCTAATTAAGGTACATGCATTCTTTGCTTGCATTGTGACACCTAAAATGCACTAGGGATGCAACGTAAGTCATTTGGGTTCCAGTTAAAGTCAACCTTAACTCTAACCCAAGGTTTTAAATCTTAACCTTAACATTAGCCTAACCTTAATTTTGAAACCTCAATCTTATCCCTATCCCAATAGTTCGAATTTGGGTTGAATTCAAGTTAAATTTGGGCTATATTTAATCATGAAATCAAAAACTAAAAGGCCTTAAATATTTTAAAATAAAATCCTTAATAATGTGTGGTGTGAATGAATGTTTAAATGCTTGATGTAGCATGATTGAATATTTCTAATCCGATGGTCACTTCACCCAAGTTGCACCCATAAAACACAATGAAGGTCAGGGATTTTCCTTGCCTGCATCTTCCTCTGATCATAAGGTGATGACGACCTTCGGAGGAGGCCAAATTGGAAGGGGAATGGAAGATTTCTTGCAGTGTTGTTTTTTCTTGCATCGAGAGTCAACCAATCAACATGCCCAAGAAGGATTGTGCTTCCCAGAAGAAACATCCAACATATGCCATGGGAATGTGAAAGTTGGTTTCCAAATGGGACTGGTGGAAGACAGTTTTACAAATTCATGTCATTCGTCTGTGAGCAATGAACCAAAGATTTTCATTCCTAACATATGCCATAGATGGTTTTTCAAGTGCGAAGCTATTTCCATCACTCGAAAACTCACCTTCAAGGGCGCAGGGAATTAGATAGTCTGGTAAGCTTTATCAAGCATTGGTCAGGATTTTGAAATACTTAGATGGCTTTGCAGGTCGTGGCAGTTAACTGGATATCACAGATAAGGAAAGATCATTCACAAATCTACTAGGGATCAAAAGATCACGAATTTGGAATTTGGAATAGCATGTGTATTTTCCGAATAACAATGTGTGCTTAGTCATTATTTTATTAGAAACTACTGCTTGAATACTATTTAATTGCAAACACTTGAATAATCAATTGATTTCAGGACGATGTGGGCATGAAACTTGATTTGCAACTGGCAGTGATATCTTCTTCTTTTCCATCTAATAAAAATGAAAGAGTGGTGCGAGTTGATGGGACTACATGTGAAGGTTGACTTGAATTGAACATTTATATTATTTGGAATAGATAAACTGGACTAAGTGTGATGGTTGATTTGGATGCTTTGCTACCGCAAATGCCACTGGTTCGAATTTTATCAATATTTTATTTTTTTTAAATAATCATGATGTTATTTTGTCTTTTATCATTTTTATATGGGATTATACCTATTCACTATCTACAAAGAGATTTTGACTCTGATGAATTAAAAAGAATATTTTATTATGATTAGGTTGCTATAAAAAGGAGTGAAAGGAAATAAAAATGAAATTGAAGTTAGTAACGCAAAGAATAATGTTAAAAATAATATGACTAAAATAAAAATGGGTTTTTTGTTGTAAAAAAATAAGTAACAACTAAAAAAGTAGAATTGTTAAAATAGCTGAGGTAGTTAAAATTTCATTTTAGGATGAAATAACTCTTCAAAATAACAAAAATGTCGGGGAGGTATCTGTAATCCTTCCACGAAGAAGCATTCGTCATTAGAGCTGCATAGGCGCAGCCGCAAGCCACCCAGACCGAGAAATGGCGTTCACTTCCTTCCTCCTTCCTTCTTCCAAGCTCAATCTCCTACGCCGGCGAATTTCCCCAATCCCATCTATCTTTTTCTCTTCCTCCACCTCTCCTGCCACTCCATACCCCCTCCAGTACGAACTCATCGCCTCCCGCCCCTCTCCCTCCCCTCTCTCCTCCACCAACCGCCGCCGAAAGTCCCAACCCCAAAACCCCACTTCAGATTCCCAAACCCCCATCTACGACGAACCTTCGGCAGCGTCGGGCGAGATGGACAAATCCAAGCGGAAGTACTACCTCAAGCGGCGGAAGAGAATGTTCGGTTCTGATGACGACGACCGGCCGCCCGAGGATAAGTACGTTGAGCTGAAGCCCGAGGTCGTCGAGCTTCCGACGTTGCACGCCCGCGAAGAGGAGCTCTACTTCTACGACGCGCTTTCCTTCCCATGGGAGAAGGAGAAGCACTATAAGATGGTCTATCAGCTGGAAAAGAAGTATTTTCCAGACCAATGCCTTGACAGGGCTTTTGAGGAAGAAAAGCCGGCTAAGGGGAAGAAGTCGAGCGGGTTGGAAGAGGAAAAAAGGAAGAAGAAAAACGGGGAGAAGGACGATGATGGGGTAGTTGATCGGAAGATGGTGTTTTTTGAGGAGGAGAGTGGTCTGCGGGAGACAGGTCCGTCCAAGAAAGTGGATGTTACGGAGAAGAAGGTGGAGGAGCTGTTCAAGTGTTTAAAGAAAGTACCCAGTGCTGGTGAGGTGTCGACTGGCGAGCCTTTTGTATCCACAAGGAAGACAGGACTGCCTCCTAGGTGGGATGGTCCTCATGGGACTATGGTCTTGGTGAATAAACCCAAAGGTTAGATTTTTAAGTTACATGTCTAGCTCCCTTGCTGCTACATTATGTTTATCTGGAAATCATCCCCATTGCAATCTTTTTAAGTTCTTATTTTTCTCTTACTTCATGTTTTGTCGATTGTGTTTTTGGTAACTAGAGACATTCCTTGAGGACCAAACATCTTTTGTATTATGTACAAGCCTTTCAGCACCTAATTAAATTTAGAAGAAAGATATGACCTTGTCCTTGAGAAGATTGCAAAACTGAATACTTCTTTTTGATTAAACCACCATATAAATACATGAAGAAGATAACCAAGAACGGTTGAAGATCCTACAAACTAGGAAGGTTACAAACTGAATCCTTAATCTATGGATGATAGTTAAATACAGCTAAATACATTTGAATAATACAATCTGACAATCTGATATGAAAGACTAAGTTTAGCAACTGATTATCTCTATTTTGTATATGGTCTAAGTCAGGGATAGCATAAACAACCAAAAATTTTGAGTTTTGAGTAATTAGGAGTTGTTGTAAAAAAAATTTCATAAGGAGAGGAAAGATTTAGTGTGGGTGTTGGCATGCGATTTATTAAGTAAACTGCTGTGGCTAAGGCATAAGTCCAATAGCTTAGAGGAAGAGAAGCATGAGAGAGTAATGTTAATCCAGTTTCTACAATATGAAGTTGTCTACGTTCAAAAAAGCCATTGTGTTTAGGTGTGTGAGGTGGTGTAGTGAGATGAGAAATACCATTTGTTGAAAGAAAATGGGCAAGTGCAATATATTCATCGCCATTGTCAGAATAAAGTGTTTTGATGGTTTTATCAAAGTGCTTTTCAACAATGGCTTTAAATTTAATAAAAATATCTTTGACTTCTAACTTTTGTTCAAGAGGATAGGAGGAAATATATTTGGTGAAATGATCCACAAAAATGACATAATATTTAAATCCATTATTTGATATAATTGGAGATGTCCAAACATCAAAAAAGATAGTTTCAAGGGGTTGAGAAGAGACAATTGTGAATTGAGAGAATGACAATTTGTGACTTTTATTACTCAGACAAGCATTACATGAAAAATTATTGGATAATGAAGTTGAGAAATCGACTTTATTTTTTGAAACAATCTGTTTCAAAATGTGGAAAGCTGGGTGTCCTAATCTTTGATGCCACTCGAATAAGGTTGTTTTGATGCTGGAAAATGCAAGCAAGGGTGGAGATACCAGCCACTCATAAACGCTATCTTTAGTGTTGCCCTTCAGAAGTGTTGGCCCTGTGTGAATGTCCTCTACAAGAAAAGTAGTTGGTAAGAATTCAATGGAGACATTATTTGAGGTACAAAATTGAGAAATTGAAATGAGATTCTTTTTCATAGCAGGAACACAGAAGACATAGTCCAATTGAAAAGTGTTTTGAGTTGTGTGGAGAGAGGAAGAATCGGTATGAGTAATGGGGAGACCCGAGCCATTACCGATCATAATGTCATCCGAGCCATTGTATGGAGCATGGATGGAGAGATTGTCTAGATTAGTTGTAACATGATGAGATGCTCCACTATCCAGGAGCCAAGATGTGTGGCCGGGAGTATTAGAAGCATAGTGAGCCCTTGGTTGCCATGGGGTGGCAGAGTGATTGTTTGAAGCAGGAGAAGAATTGTTGGATGTGTTGACTAGGACTAGCCGAAAGGAGGGACACCGTTTTGCTATATGTCCTTGTATCCTGCAAATTTGGCAATAACCCAAGTATGGCCGAGATGGGCGATTACCTTGAGTTGTGGGTTGGCTGCTAGTTTGTGTAGTAAGATACCGGTTTTGGTGACTGTTTGAGGGGTGCCATGTATGATTGTTGGTACCTGAAGGTGCAGGTGAGCACCAAGGTGTTGGGTTCCTGCTAGTGGGATAAGCAGTGACAGGAAGTTGAAGGGGTTCTAGTTTTGGGGTGATCACTGAAGCTTCAAAATTGAGCAACTTTTCATGTAGTTCCTCAAAGGTTATAGGCATATCTCTGGCTTGGACAACACGTGTGAGTTCTCTGTATTCATTGCCAAGGCCATCAAGTATCTTGTCGGTGAGATCTTCTACATCAAAAAGTGGTGCTCCAAGAAGAGCAAGCTCATCAGCCTTTGCCTTGATGGATTTCAGAAAAACTGTGACGCTATCAGCACCTTTAATGATCATCTTGAGTTGGCTTTTAACCTGTTTAATGCGGGCGTGAGAAGGCTTGGTGTCGGTGGTGGCCCGGATGGTCCTTTTTTCATGGGTTGTCTTGGCTTGTGCAATGAATGGTATGATGGTGTGGTAGATGGAGCCAATGATTGCATTCAAGATTAACTGGTCCCGTTGGATCCAAAGGGTGTGAGCAGGGTTGGAACTGGTTGTGTCATTTTGTGTGAGAGTGGCTAAGGGACATGGCTCAGAGCCATCCATATATCCTAAGAGGTCATAGCCAGTGAAGAGGGTGAAGAATTGTAGTTTCCATAAGAGGTAGTTGGTGGAGGTGAGTTTTAGAGGGGTTTGGGCAGCAACATTAATGCTGATGAGGGTGTTGTGGGATTCATTTGTGTTGAGAATAGAGGGGGAAGAGGTAGCCATGAAATTAAAGAGAGGAGGGGTTTGGGAGAAGAAAAAAATAGGAATTTGTTATCTCTGGTTACGCTCTGATACCATGAAAAGATTGCAAAACTGAATACTTCTTTTTGATTAAACAACCGTATAAATACATGAAGAAGATAACTAAGAATGGTTGAAGATCCTACAAACTAGGAAGGTTACAAACTGAATCCTACATCTATGGATGACAGTTAAATACAACTAAATACATTTGAATAACAATCTGATATGAAAGACTAAGTCTAGCAACTGATTATCTCTATTAGTCCTCTTGTAACCAGCAATTTATTTAGAAAGTATTTCATAACAAATTGTTGTCTGTCCTGCAACAAACTATATAGTACGATGCTTGGAAACTGTGAAATAATGGCTTTTCAATCTTGTCCTTGGGGCCGGAAGGCTGCAATTGAAATTTAAGGAAGAGAGATGTAGAAAAATTTTATGACTAATTTTTCACTGTCACACAAAGGAAAAGAATGCAATATAAACGCAGTAATAAGCTGAAGAGTGAGACGGTAAAAATAATTAAATGGATGAGGTATGACATCATAGTCTCACCCCTTGTTGAGAAGATTGGTAGCATGATTGCTTAATTTTAAGCAAAGGGATCTTTATCATCTAATTTTCAGGAGATTTTTTGAGTTCTTTTAAGATGGAATCGATGGTCTTAGGTATAACTTCCATTCATTTTCAAGCCTAGGAAAGGAGGAATGGCCCAGATTTCATATTTCTTGGGGTTGACCGTTTTAGGGAGGCTGTTTTTGGAAAGTATGCATAAAATAGTTTTCAGCAATAGTTTGGGATTATCTTGTTGTGCTCTGTAGGTTTAAGGTGAGTTTTCTTAATTCTTGTGTCTACTTCCTGCATTGGGTGTTGTTTAGTTTTTGATTACTTGAATGGTTGGCTTTTATAGCATTTACTTAAGCTAAAGGTGTTGCCCATTGTAGAAAAAATAACAAATTTCATTTGAGCTTAACAATGAGCCCTTTGCAGTTGCCTTTTCTGTAGGCTACATGCACAGTTTGTCAATTTTATGATCCTTCTGAAGCCAGTGTTGCTTTCTGCCCCCCAACTCACCACTTCTCCCCTTCAAGACTAACTCTGTGGTTTGAAAACTTGCTTCTTTTGATATTCCGGGCCACTTTTAATTGAATGATTACCATGTCTTTATATTTCATTAGCTTAAAAAAATTCAAAAAGAAGAAAAAATAGAATATAACAATCCAATATTTTGAGGCAGGATGGACTTCATTTACTGTTTGTGGAAAGCTTCGACGCTTAGTCAAAGTGCAAAAGGTGTCTTTCAATTACACTGGACCTGCAACGATTGTTATGGTTCCAAATGTGAATTTCCTCTTGCTGCAATTTTCATGACAGGTTGGGCATGCTGGTACCCTTGACCCTATGGCAACCGGTTTGTTGATTGTTTGCGTTGGGAAAGCTACCAAGATGGTGGAGAGGTATATTCACTTGGTGTTATTATCTTCTATAGTTACTACTTAGGCAACACTTAATGCGTTAGCTTGTTCCAACTCATAAATGGTTTTAGTAGAATGCATGCATGCAATTTACAGTGGAAATTGTGATTCGTGTCTTGCATGTAGTATAGTAGAACAATTGCTTCAACTTGGTTAAATATGGTTCTCATCAATCTGACATTCGGTAAGGAAATCATTCTCTGTATAAATTCTATGTGCAAAATGAGTCAGGTCAGATTATTTTATGTTTATTTTTTTGGGCTGCACTTCTCATTGTGCATTCCAGAGAAGCTGCACTGTGCACCATGCACTTGTGTATCAGCATGTCAAGAATCAAGATAGGATCTCTGTATAATGAGGGCTTAAGGGTTCCAAGGGATTTTATATGTCGGATATGCAGCCTATAAACTTCAAAATTACCTACGACATGTCAGAAGTGTATCTTCATGCCTATTCATGCATCCAAATCTGCTAATTCCCTGCATTTACCATTCCAAATCTGATAAATTTATCTCTATCCTCTTTATAGGAGCAGATCACCTGGTCCCAACCTTTTTTTTTCCCATCAAGCATGGTTAAGCATTTTCAACAGTCAAAATCAAAAGATCAGTTATTCAGAATCCATGGAAAATCTATAAAGCATTTTGGTAAGCAGGATATCTTCAACAGTCTTGGTTTTGGTCATGCCATGAATGAATAGACAACAGAAGGATTTCTAACGGGAACATGTTAGCTTTCAACCAATTCTAATGTGAGTTCTGAAGCTTACTAATTTTCAATCGCTGGGCTTCAGGGTTCCATGCCATTATCTCATGTCAAAAAGACTAGTTAAGTTGGTATGTGAACAATAGTTTAGCTGTCAATTGTTCACTGTTTTGTTTCACCCATATCTTGTCCTTGTCTTGAATTGCCTGCCATAACCCACAAGGCAGTTAGCTAAAACCAATGGTAGCAACTTCCTGGTTCAGATATATTCCTTGTATGTATGTACACTGGTAACAACTTCCTGGTTCAGATATATTCCTTGTATGTATGTATATGTGTGACTCTTTCCTGGGTGTATGTAATACAAACTTGCTGCAGATATCAGGGAATGATCAAAGGCTATAGTGGAGTATTCCGATTGGGGGAAGCTACTTCTACTTGGGATGCTGATTCACCTGTTAGTTTATTCATTCTACAATTCTCTTTTTCTTCCTTTTTCTAGTAGATGTCATTATTTATTCCCATTTCTTATGCTGATTCTCTCGCAAGAAGGCTGTTACAAATACAGGCATCTTAGTATCTTACATCTTTTAGAACATGCAGTGTACACTAAGCATACTTAGAAAGGCAAATGGATGAGAAGTGCTAGAAAACATTAAATAAAAGAACAACAGCAAAACCTTCTCAGTGCTTGAGGGTGCTCTGTGCACATAGTGCATAAAGAAATAAACAGTCATCCAATGACTCTCTCTCTCTCTCTCTCTCTCTCTCTCTCTCTCTCTCTCTCTCTCTCTCTCTCTCTCGTGCATGCACGCCCTTTCCCTCTCTCCCTAACCCAAATTAATTTTGAGTAAGGCTTCACTGATGATGATGATATGTGTGCATTCTTCCTGATTCTAGCACTTGTTTTATATCAAGTTTTGTCTTCTTGGGCTATTGCCTAAGTGCCTATTCTATTTCTGAGCTTCTTCCCCTCGCCCTTCTTTTTAGAGGGGCGTTTTTCTTTACATTCTTGTTCTTAGCAATTCATATATGTTTGTTTGCTTCTTTCTTTTTCGTTTGCACTACCTTTAGAGCTATCATGTTATTTTATTGTTTGTCTTATCATGACTGGCCTTTGTGACATTTTTTGAAGGTCATCCTACGCGAGCCATGGGAACACATCAAAGATGAGGATATAAAAAAGACTGCCACATCATTTTGTGGGGAGATCTGGCAAGTTCCTCCAATGTTTTCTGCCATTAAGGCAAGTTGCCTTGTTAAACACATTACTCTTTTATCATTTCATAGTTTTTTTTATCCTCAATAGTATTTTAGACAAAACAATCTAAAAAATTGTATGGAGCAAAGGATACTTGGTCACAGTTCATTATGGCACTTGGTTTGCTACTTCTTTCAATATGCAGTACACTGCATGTTAACATATGTATTACACTGATACATATGATCGTGATTTGAAGTGTAATTTTATATACAAACTAATATTCAAAGTTACCATGAAAGATAAAAAAATATTATTTTAACTGTAATTTTTTTGTTATAACTAGAGTAGTTGTGGTACAAATCTCTAATTTTTGAACAGGAATTTGCATTAAACGTAACAAATAGTAGGAATATAAAGCCAAAATTTGGTCATGAGAAATGGAATTTGAGGACACAAATGAACCATATTTTGGATTGTAGAAGCCAGAATGTGAAAAGCTAGGGGTTTCATGTTATAGGTAACACTGGTCTGGAATGCCTGTTTAAGATTTTAGAGTTCTTTACATTTCAGATAAACCTAGTTGTAAAAATGGAGGAAAGACATGGAGTTGATACAGATATGCATGCAATGTATACAACTTCATGGTCCAACTCAGCATAGAGGCTTGTGTATCCTTTATTGCTCTCAAGTTTTTTGCATTGAGCACTCTGGTGATATAAGCAATTGCCACAAAGACAGTTGACATCTGGCTAAAGATTAGAATGAGAATGGATACACAAAGTTGCATATCAATGCCATCCACAACCCAACAGGGGTGGTTTTAAAAACCTCTTGTCAATTTGCATATTTGTTGATGTGGCTCACTTTTGTTGGTTTGTGGATGGCTTGGATACACAACCTTGCATATCCAATCTGCGTCTCTAAAGAAGTATCACATGCTCGTCTTCGTTTTTCATGTTGTTGTAATGGTTGGTTCACAAATTAACCACATTTCTTTTGCTTTTAACAAGTTTGTTGAAAAATTTACAGGTTGGAGGGGAAAAGATGTATGAGAAAGCAAGAAAAGGAGAAATGGTTGAGCTTGCACCAAGGCGCATTTCAATTTATCAATTTGATACTGAACGAAGCTTAGATGACAGGTCTATTCTTTTGTTTAGCCATGTGTGTCATATAATGACAGTTTATGTATCTATTGGTTTCAGTTTGCTATTTTCATATGATTCCAGTATCACTAAAGGAAGATTTCATTGATTTCCAATTCATGATGTGGTCAAAACAACCTAGCATCTTAGATGGTTTATTGTTAATTGCTTATTCTTTGCTGTTTAGGAATTAGGACACATTATCCTACCATTTTGACCTCTCCTTGGGAATGATCATGGCAGAAGGCTCATACAATTGTCATTTGTATTTACAGACAAAATTTGATTTTCCGAGTCACTTGCTCAAAAGGGACATACATTCGATCCCTTTGTGCAGATTTTGGAAAGGCTCTTGGAAGGTACACCATTTGGTGCTCTTTTTATCATTAGTTGGTTGATTTCTATCAGAATGGATACAGTTATATATGTCATCTGTGAATACTGCTGTTTTCTTCCTTTTCTATTTTAGTCACTACTTTTCCCCACCTTGGAGGTTATTTCCTTTCATGTATGACCTTTCTTTTTTTGCTAAACATGTATGCTGCATTTTATGCAAGCTATTGAAACATTGTCTATGTGTTCGGTCATGTGCATCTTTTGGGAGCCAACATATTTGATACAATATGATCATGCACAGAAAGAAAAACAAAAACACATTCATGATGTCATTCAGCATTACTGGTATATTATTAACCATGATTCCATTCAATTAAGTGTTCCTGGTACTGTATTGTGACACTTTATTTTTGATAGAGGATATGGAGAAATTCTTATTGATCTCACTGATGCCACGATAATATTCTTGGCATAGGGAAACAGTGAAAAAATAGACAATTTGGAGTTTTTAAACATATCATGCACATGTTTATACATCTCGTAATCAAATTACTGCAAAAAACATCCATGTATATCAAGTTCTATTGTGATGAAGCCTAAACCATATGTTGTCATGTTAAAATGGTGTAATGTAATGATCCCTTCCTATAATTGGAATGGAGGATTCAGATGATAAGTAAAAGACTCGCTTAAAGTGGATAGGGGACATAGTGATCGGTAAGCCAATTCTCTGACTATAGTTTATAGTTCTTGTTAAAATGTTGTAATATAATGATGAGTTTATATAAATGGAATAAAATAGTCACAAAACAATAGGGGAGCATTTGAAAGTACTAACTACTGTGAACACATCATCATCTTCATGAGCTCTTTCCCAGCATATTGGGCTCAAACTGCATGAATCATGTTATGTCGATCACATGTATCCTTAATGATGTCCTTGGATATCCATTTATTTTCTTGTCGTTTCTAGCAATTTCTATACACATTCTTTTCACCTGTCTCTCTGATCTCTTAATTTACTTTGATTTGAACCAGTCTTCAAATTATAAAATGATTAAATATTCATTTTTCTACTTGTTTGCCAGTGACGTAGAATAGATATGAAAAACAGATTACTAGCTTGGATGATTCTACAAGAAGCTACTGTGCTTGAATAAAAACATACTCAAGTTCATCCCTCCACCACTCAATATGGAATAGGATGATCAGCAATTGATCTGTATGCTCTGCATTCTCATGTCGGTACACATCTCAGATGAGTGAAGTTGGTGCATGTCTTCATGCACATATTGCAAGATTTGCCAAATGGCAACTCTCTTATGGAATATTACCATATGCTGAAGAGCATTTGATTATGTTCTCATCTTTTGGGATGCACATAGTACCATATTCTATTACTTGCCTCGCATTTGCGTGTGGATACCTTATAAGAGGGTCTTTTGAGTCATTACAGAAGCTGAAACTATTTTTTATTTTATGTTGCGTTTGCAGTTGTGCCCACTTGATTGCTCTACGAAGAGATTCGATTGGTACTATGTCTTTTCTCAGAAAATTTATCCCAAATTCCATATTTAATTCCTGATAGTAGTAAAGTGTTGGCTCTTCATTCTCACTCTTTTTTTTTTCCTTCCACTCTATACTAAGTAACACTTATCTTTCAAGTTTGAATGAAAGAAATGCTTTTTGGTTTGAATCTAGTAATCTATTTGCTTTATTTTTATGCATTAGAGGATAGGAAATTGTCAATTGCAAGTGTATTCACCAATTCTTCTGAAAACGCTTTTCAAGGGGGGCTGATATGATGTATATAGAATCCAATGATCAAGGGAATCAGGCATTGATAGGAAATGGGTAAATGGGTCCAAAAGGAGCATCTCTCTCTCTCTCTCTCTCTCTCTCTCTCTCTCTCTCTCTCTCTCTCTCTCTCTCTCTCTCTCTCTCTCTCACCAA
>JAYJMB010066667.1:0-20573 GCA_036873735.1 Pouteria campechiana
CATTGGCCAGCACATTTATGGATAAATATGTAGCAACCATCGGCCGGGGGTGGTGTGGGCCGGCGGGGTGCTACAATGGGGCAGAAAACGGATCTACTAAATTTAAGTTCTGGCAAAGTAGCATGTCTCCCAATATTTCTCGCAATCTCAAAATAACAAAATTAACCGTCAAAATTTTCGCAACTCACGCATGGAATGTAATTCATTCGTTAAAATTAATATAACACAAAAACAATTTTTTATTGGCAAGCTTGCCATGGGGAATTGGATAGTATAATTGTAAATAAAATAATAAAGATAAATTAACCTTTGAATGAAAATATAGGATGTGAACATTGAAAATATAGGCAGTTACAAGGAAAAAAATATGATTATTGACCTAAGTAAGTATTACATCAATTAAAAAGGATGGAAAAAGATGGAAAATGACTTTTCTAATTTTTTTTCTAATTCATGGGTGGGCTGAAGGTATTGGCTATCAATGATGTAATAAAATAAGCATAAGAAATTTTATGTAGGGGGTCGCATTTTTCACAAGCCATGACATTTCATACACGAATTAAAGAAGAAGCAAAGAAGAAGCAAATGTAGACCTGACATATTTACGAACGTAAAGAAGAATCAAGAAGACAAATTTTATTGCTATTTTCATAACGAGATAATATAAAAAAATTTCCTTCTAATTGCAGAATTAATTCCGCATTTGGAACGATATTATAAAGAGCAAAATTGGCATAATATAGGATGATTCTAAGACCCCCCTTTTTGTTAACAAGGGAAAAGGAAGGAAATTTCTTTGCGTTCTTTGGCAGGAGGAGGTGCAGCTAGCGAAACCCATCAGGTAAAAGCTGAGAAGCGACGGAGATGGAATTGGTGGAGCTGCGATGGAGAAATGATGGCGGGATTGCCCCCGACAGTACTAATAAAACAGAAACCTACCCCACCAACTCTCTGCGGCAGGGAATCCGTTTGGTACCACTGATAACGTAAAACGATGATCAATGCGGGTATGAAATTGACTGAGCAGGTGGATGAAAGTGGTTATTTGTGAAATCCAAACTGTTTATTTTTTCATATTCTGCATATAATATTATGATAAAAAGACAAAAGAAAGGAGAAGAAGACATTAGTCATTCGCATTGGCTACACATTGATTAGTTTAACTAATTACATAGAAAATCAATTGCTGTAATTCTTTCTGTAGAAACTTTAAAAGTTAGAAACAAAGGTTAGTAGACGGTTACAGTACTACCCCACACCACCCGTTAGGTACAGCGAGGTAGAGGCACCTGTCAGGTAGAGAGAGCCATCCTCTCTCAAACCGCACGGCACAGCTCTGACTGCGTTGGCATATTGGATGTCATTAGCGAAGCATACCGGCCCACGGCACACCTATCGGTGGACTGGACTACCTTTCTTTCCCACCACCTCATCTCTAAATGGGCAAGTGACCTGATGCTGACGTCTCCTGGAGTCTGGATTGGCGGAGAGCACATGCATTTCTGAGCAAATGGGCCTCATCTTTCAGCTGGCCGTCAATGACATTTTGGACGTTGATATAATGCAAGTTTCCCACGCAGCATCTCTACTAGTACGGTGCTATCGTTTTGATGCTTTTTTTTTAACTACAAGATCATGAAATATAGGTCATGATTCATTATTAATACGAGTATTCGGGCCAAACAACAGCCACATTGAGCCCACAAATGGAAAGTGCATGTGGGAAAGGAAGACCGACCTTGCTACCCATGACTAGCATTTCCTTCATATTCCCTTTGCCACTTTGCTCCTACCAAAAACCTTTTTTTACAATTTGAACTGTCCACAGTAATTAATTTCAACCACGCATGTTGCTGCAGAGAATAACCCAACCACAGCTACTACCTACCACACATTTTCAAAAGAAGAATACGTGATTTGGACGTAGGATTTTAAATGATCTACTGTCCAAAGAATATGAGTCACCTCAGCATGGCAGCGAGGCTTTCTGTGTTTTGGAAGTCTCCTTTCTCGCAGCAGAAATCACGGTACTCTCATTTCAAAACTGAGAAGAAGAGCTGTGCTGTCCCTGTAGCTCTGCTCTTTGCCTTGGAATTATTAGAAGGGGCATTCTCGTCCACACAACGTCAAATGCCATGCTACCGAATGAGGAGATCTCCGTAGATGGGAACTAAAATGGCTTCCTCAGCAAAATACCAACATAGACCGCAAGAAACTGCATGTAGTGCTGTTCATGCGGGCCATCGAAATAGCTGTGCATCGAGCTTTGCCCGATCCCCGAGTATTTCATTTGGAAGCAACAAAAACTAACCTCTTATCAGTAGGCTCGTGAAGTGGGCCTCTGGATAGACGGACGGCTAAGATGATGGAGCTGAGTGGAGCGTGCGGCGATGGAGTGGAGAGAGAAGTATGGACGGTATGGCGTTGGGAAATGGCGATGGACAGGCGAGAAGACAATAATTAGTATTATTAACGGGCGCTGATGACGGACGAGGGTGTCATGTGACCATCAACAGCCCCGCCAAGCACTGTGTCTGACGCCACGCACTGACTCCCGTACGTCAGCGCTGTCAGCTGCCAGGAAACAGCGATTCGCAGCTGACATGGCGAGGGGAGTCGTCGTCGTCACGGTGGACGCGCGGAAGAGCATCCTCTCGCGAAACCCTCGCACGTGCAGAGCTGGGCCCGTGTGGCATATCCAAGCCGTCAATCATGAGATCGTGCTTTCCAAGTGTAATAATGCAAGACATCAGAAGGGATTCGCAGCATCATTTCAACACAAACGCATGTCGAGTTTAGTCAACCGCTTCTTTTCTTGCATTGCCAACGCTGCGGGAGTTTGATCATCGATGCACAGCTGCCAAATATCGGACACATAGAGCGACGATCCAGCCGTTCGGCAAAATGCGTTTGGTTAATCTGATTTTAGCTGCTTATTTATGATTTTTGGTTTGAATTTTGAAATAATTATTGTCTGATGTGATCGCTGAAGCATATTATTATTCAATATTGCAAAGAACATTGAAATAATTACTACTATTAGGAATGAGAAGCATTTTTTTTAATAGTTTACCTGAGCATTGTATAAAGAGGCCCTTGGTAGCTTAAATTTCATGAACTCGTACCGCATTATTTGCAGGCCACGTGTAATTCACCTTCAAAGGTTGGAGGTCTTCGAATTGGTAAGCCCCCAATTTTAGGGTCACGTTGCACGCATGCGGCACTCACGGTTGCTGATATGAAGCACTACTTGCCAACAATGGCAACTAATCATCGTGAATTATAATGGTTCTTGATGTTTCGCTAGCTACAGAACTCAAAGGTCTACAAATTTGATTACGATCTTCTAGTTTAAAAGATTTTCTTTTTCTCATATTGACCGTCCATTTTGAGAGCCAAACATGAAGTTTAATTAAGATAATATCTATTCACTGTTCCTTTATCAAGAAATCCGTAGTGTTTAAAACAATATTAGTGGTATGGATCATGTTAGAACTGAAATAAAATTTAGAAAATGAAGTTGCGTGTATTGTTTTCCCTTTGCCCGCGTTTCAAGCTAGTACCTCGTATGCGCGTGATGGAGCAGCAAGAGGCAGGCAAACGGATGAATCTGTTCTGAGAAGTGTGTTCATTTGATCGGTAGTTTAGAAGTACATTGTGATAAGTGTTCAACCGAGTCCTATCTAGTCTCCTTCGTCGGTCAGTCTGGACCGTTGGACAAGCTGATCCCAGGATACCCGCAATGACTTGGTTTTCATGGACCAAAAACCACGGAAGGGTAGAAATTAGAGAAAAAGGGATTTGGGTAGCGCAGTCCAATCAAGGAGATCCTGGTCAGGCAACATATCTACAAATGTGGGCCCACAGGAATCGGACGATTGTGGTAGATGTACATAAATGCGGGGAGCACTGTTGTGTATAGACGCGCATGCTCCCTAGTTAGGGGTAGAGAGAGGGATTTGCGGGGAGAAAAGGGGGAATGGATGGTGACAAGACGAGAAAAGGGTGTGTCGACCGTGATTTCCATTTCTAATTCCTTGCAGCCTTTTGGAGGAGAGTGAGAGAGGCTGCAGTTGCATCCCACTCCCTTCTGAAGTTTCTGACGCTGCTCCTTTAGAAATGGACCCGCATTTCTCCCACCACCACCACACATTGTTCCCCAGCAAGTGCACTCTCGGGGCACTTTCCCATACGCCCTGCACAACGGCCGCACATGTTAAAGATCCCAACCGTTGCTTACGTGCAAGTGTCTAATTAGAATCTAGGAATAAAATTTTTGTTTCCCGGAAGCTTAAAAATGAACCGAAAATCGATAGATGGCGAATTCTGTTGATGTCGCGTTTTGTTCGGACAAGCGCGTGTAGAATGGATACGTCTTCCAAGTTAGCGGCTTGGGATTCTCTTCGTGTTTAGCATACATCGCACGAGTACCCAAGAAATACACGCTCCGGGGTACGCACGTGGTTGCCCTTCTATTTTTGTGCACGCCTCTTGTTTTCAGAAGATTTTCAGCAGAGGAAGGAGGACGAAGAGGTAAGATTTTCAGAAGATCTTCATGGCTCGGTGTAAAGTCTATTTTATCATAGTAAAGCTACCCTACAACTCTTTGTCTTAGAGAGAAGCACACCATTGCACCTTTTCACCTTCTCTGCTGATAAATCCTAGAAAATACTCCATTTTATATCCCTTTTCAAAGATTGTCTTACGAACAAACTCCTGCTCCATGTATAGAATCAATGAATCTTGCATAGTAGAAGACACAAAAACCCAACATCTAGAGCTTAAGCAAAGAATGCTACCATTGGGCTGAATAAATTAATATAATAATTAAAAAAATAGATAATATTTACGTAAAAGTAAGATGAAAAGGGGGGAATAAACCGATACCCGGTTCCACACCTAGGTCCCTGATAAAGTAGGGCACGCCGTATTAGCCATGTGAGGCTATGTCGAGCTACTTTGAAAAGGTATGGTTGACGAGTGGAGTTGTTCTTAGGCACGCGTAAGCAAGTACACTCAACCCTGATCTTCGACTAGCAGGAGACCAAGGGTCAAGCAGCGACAGATTGGGAGACAGGATAGCGTGTGGAGTGCTGCCTTACAGGCCCACTTACTCAGGCCACTACAGCCGACGACGCAGATGGGAAAGGTTGCTGGATGGATGGAAGGGGGTAAAGGAGAAAAAGGCGTTCTGCTTTTGTCTGCCTTGCAATGCATGCCCTAGCCATCCCTTCCCATGCGGAAATCTTTGATACTTTCTGTCTTACTCCTGAGCCATTTACAAGATCCTGAGAGTTCATCTTGGTGATCAAAGTCAAATGTAGGGTTTGGATGAAATATGTAAGCCACCGTGACCTCCACACAGCTAGCTTGCAGTAGCTTCTTTCATCCTATCTGATGCCAATAGCAAGACCAGATGATATGCGGCATAGATCTGGCCGTTGGTTCAGATGGAATGGTTCGGATTAAAGTAACAGGGGCATAGGCCTGAAGGTGGTCAACAGACAATAGACACTTAACGAGAACCGGGTGGTCCAGGACTCAGCCCGCATTCAAAGCTAAGAAGTTGAGGTTAATTCCAGGAGAGGCCCGATTTTTGACTGGGCTCGGCTCATTTTCACAAATTGATTAACGGCTTTAAAGATGGTTTAGGTATGCATGCGGATGGAGAATTGTGAGCCAAGACCTGCAGTTGAGTTGGACCGGTAGGATTGATGTGGAAGATCTTGTGGGGCACAGATTTTAGCAAAGCCATGGGCGGGCCATTTCCATGTTCTTGAGTTCCCAAGGAAGATATCAAATGCCTTACTGTTTCTCAAGCAAACTCTTCCATCAAAATTATATTTACAGCTCTTCTTGGTATGTAACAGGCCGAGAAGAGTTGAAATAAAACTAGCGAACCAACAGCATTCACATATTTATTGGCAAGGATCACTTAGAATATGTAGCACCACAACAATGTGATCTGTGCAAACAAAAGAGTAAAACATTTACACCAGTTCACCAAGTGAAAGTCGCAAAAAGAATGTTTAATGACTGGATTGATACAAGAGCATCAAAGAGGAGGCCGGAATGGAACAGCTGCAAGACGCCACATTTTTCTCTGGACAAACTGCAGTAATCGTGTGTGTTCTTTAACTCATGTCTGCATGATTTGTATGTTCCAGATGCACCTGCCATCAAACAGATTGCGAGTTTTGGCCTTCCAAAGATTCCTGTAGATGCTCGACTGCACTATCGTAGTTCACGAAACCCATGAACCAAAATTCATGTCCATCAACTGAGGTAACCTGGATGTATTTCTCAGCGCGGTTGATTTTGCTTGCTGAAGGGTTAACTGATTTTACTTGATGCAGTGGGACAACCACCTGGTTATGGACGCAGTGGAAAACAGAGAGCAAATATTTAACCACATCAGTATTGCTTGTAATTTTGATAGGAAAATCATGCCAAGTGAAGCAGAAGATGGAATCCAAGTTATAAAGACACTGCAGTCTTGCATAATCATGTAGGCACACATGAATTAAACTCAACTGTTCTTAGTAGATAATTACTTCTAAGAAAGGATAGGAAAAATCATCAACATAAAACGATAGAATACACTGGACTTGGGAGGCACAACACAAGGTCCAGTGCGTTCTAGTCACGTTCTGCAGAACTTGTCTGTGGATAAAGCATCAACATCGGTCCTCATAAACACTAGGAAACATCTCCTTCAGTCAAGCACAAGGTCCAGTCCATCCTAGTCACGTTCTGCAGAACTTGTCTGTGGATAAAGCATCAACCTCGGTCCTCATAAACACTAGGAAACATCTCCTTCAGTCAAGCACAAGGTCCAGTCCATTCTAGTCACGTTCTGCAGAACTTGTCTGTGGATAAAGCATCAACCTCAGTCCTCATAAACACTAGGAAACATCTCCTTCAGTCAAGCACAAGGACAAACGTGGAGGTGCAGCACAAAAATGACTAATTTGACACCAGATGGGGATGCTCATAGGCTAGGAGGCCCTATTCAGCACAGGAATGACATGTTATCCTATAAGCATGAACAACTTGCATTTCCCAAACATCAAATAACCGTAAGCTAAAACCAAATAACAAAATCGACACACTAGTGAACCATATTCAGGAATATGCTTCCATGCAGACAGGCAGAGAACTTGCGCAATTTTGCTCAGAAAGTGTTCCATTGAAATAATTGCAGACACCGCAGCATTTGTGTTGCTGGGTGTGGTCAAGGAATAAAATTCATTTACAGAAAAAAGGTCTATTGCAAGAAAGTTCAATAACATCCATGCTAGAAGAATAAATTCAGCCATCACAACTTGTCAGGGCATTTATGAGCCCGTGTTCTAGTCATTAATAATTACAACAAACATCTACCAAGTGGTCTATATACCATTCATTATGGAATCTTTTATGGATATCCTTGTCTGCTAAGATGCAATCCTGTAAGATTCCTTGTAAAGGATACCGGGTGATTAACCATATTTCTGCCCATCATTTAAACTGCATCTCCAAGTTCTTCCATGAGCATTTCATTCTGAATTCTATATCATCATGGGTATCCCATTTTTTGGTCTTAAGTGCATCACTATTTGTTGAACTAATATGATGCTTATTCTGTTGCTCCACATGTCAACAAGCTATGAGTAAATTAAAAAAATATATCATAACACCAAAATGATATAGTGCACAGTAAAAAAATTAAGCCAAAAATTGAAAACAATTAACAGTGATTGTAATTGTAAGTAATGATCTGTAGTGAAGAATTATCCAAGATATCATGCAACTGATGCATGCATACAGAAAGGAGCTCTAAATTTTCCTAGAATTTAGCGGCATAAGCAGACAGAGAAAGAAATTACTCTTCCAGCATTCAAATCAAAAAGCAAAAATCCAAGAAAACTATGATTCGATAAAAGTTTAATGTCCAGATCCACAAAGATAAAAACTTTATCTGTTTATTTGGCTAGTTAACAAGATTGATTTGTTTAATAGTTCAACCAAATTACCTTCCCTTCATCAAAATTTTTGTTTAACCAGCAACTGTGACAGTTATTTTTAATTGGGAAAGTAGGATTGTGAATATTCATCAAACGTTGAAGGAGAAAGATCCTGTAAATAAAGACCATGCTTGATAGAACTAGATATGGTTTCTTTACTAATCTAATAAAACCATTTTCCACTCCTATGACCAGAATCCCCTCCAAATATTTCAGCTCTTATGACCAGCATCCTACCAAATATTTCTTTCTCCCCCATGATGAAAGCATTGTACATTGAATGGCACACAGTACGATATTAGCCCGACAATCAACTAATCACAGATTTCTACAGTGACGAGCAATGAGGAGGCTGCCTCCTCATCATCTTCAAGGTCTTATCCTAACTAAATTGGGGTCAGTTACATGAACCTCTCACACCATTCAACTTTGTGGACCATTTCTCCTTCAAATCATAGACCATTAAACATTTATTTCACCACGTCTATGAATGTCCATTTGCTCTTTCCCTTCCCCTTGTAGGGCCTTCTACTTAAATTGAGTCCATCCTTCCAATGAGTGAAGTTGTAGACTTCTGCCACATGCTGCCAATCCAAGTAAGACCTAACTAGAAGATATTTAGGCTTTTGGGTTGGAAAGATAAGGTTGTTGACGAAATATATAGATAATAATATAAAAAAGTAGAATTATTAGGATCGATAAATATCACATCGAATAAAAGATGTGAGGCCAACTTCCATATCTTATTGACTTACCAAAAACACCCCCACTAAATAACTAAAATATTTCAGTGAAATATAAAATAGTTGCAAATTAATCCCCAAATTGAAATGCTGCCATGATATTTCCAAGCATGACTTATAAACATTTGGCTTGCAACACACTCTTAGCATAGGAAACAAATGAAGTAAATATTTCATGCAATGGTGATTCTCATATGCGACACAGTCATATTGTACTTATGCACAGTCATGGTCATGAATTATGATGAAATACCTTATAATAGCTCCATTCAGTTTGATCTCCAACTTTGTATGAAAGAGGACTGTCACTACAGAATGCAAGCTTGGCAGTGGACAGATATAAAACTCCCATTACAGGCCCTGCAGATGTAGACAAGTAGCAAGCATACGACTTCTTAAGTTTCTCCTCTGGAAGAATTTCAAAAGTATGTCTGAATATCTTCTCATAACCGCCTTCTGCTAGAACCTTGGATCCCTGAGCAATTCTCCCCATTGCAGCATCAGTAACACTGGGGCCAGTTTTCACTAATTGGGCAGAAGTTTATCAGTAGTTGCCCTTTTCTAACTTCTAAAACATAATAGAAGAAAAAATAAACCAATGTTCTATTTGGTAAAAAGAATATACGAATCCAGAGTCCAGATGATTGTGTGAGTCAAGAATGCTCAAGGCAGGGCAGACCCACTATGGTTTATGGGTTTTGGCCCATCATGCTTTGCTATAGAAAGATGGCGATGGAGTCTTCACACAACTAATTTGCACAAGACTACCAAAACATTCCTTGCTTATACAACGAACCAAATGGCGTTATTTTTCTTTTTTTTCTTTTTTATTTCATTTTTTTATTATTTTTTTAATTTTTGCTTTGCCTGTTGATTAGGACATCGGAACCTGATTAATCTGCTGACCTTTTCTTTTTTTGTTTTGATTGGGAAAATCTTGAATTAAGTCAATTGCTGGCTCTGCCAGACTAGCAAGGACAAAAGCCAACCGAGTCCAATCCATTCTAGTCCTCCCAAGGAATATTTGGCATGCAAAACTGTCAAAGAACTTTACAGAGCCTTCCACCAAGCACATACAATTCACAGGAGATGTATCTTTAAATTTAAAAACAGAAACAGAGTATGTAGATTCATTTCGCTGAATTTGCATCATATGAACTAAACTGGATCCTTACTCGGAAACTTATCTCCAATCGTTCCAGAAACATATGCTAAACTTAAATTCAAGGGCCAAAGAAAGAACATCCTAGAAATTCAAATTTTGAAATAAGAAACACTCACAGTGCTGCCAGAAATTCCCAGCAAGATCCTCGGCCTTCTTCGTCGCCTCTCCGACCTTCTTTCCCCATCTACCGAGCACGCCACGCACTGTCTCCATTGTATCTAACAACAACAATCAAATCCATAAAAAGTTTCAGAAACACATGCATATGATCTCAAATACGCATCTCTCTACACTGTGTTGAACAGAGACTAGGGTTTCTGTGAGTTGGTTTTTTCAAGAACTGACTCTTAGAGGAGGAGGACTCAGCAGGGGAAGGAGCAACGTAAGGATTGGAGTCCCGAGGCATGCTCGTGGCTGGCGGCGGCGGCGGCGGCTGCTCGGTCGTTAGTTCGGGGCTCCAACGGACGGATTTCTGTGGCGATGTGACCGTTGCTGTCGCTGCCGGGGGAGGATCGGACGGCTGAGATCCGATCTGGGTGTGAGTCTGAGTGGGGGTAGGAGGAGCGATGATATCTATGGGGTCGAGTTTCGGATACGGAGAGTAGTCTTCTGACTGGGCGTCGTCCAATTTCTTTTGACTGGGTTGTTGCTGCTGCTGCGGCTCGATGCTAGTAGGACTAGGATCCATAATCGCCGATTTACACGAGGCGTGCTGAGGGCGGATTGGTATCGTTAGGGGGCGATTTTTTCGATGCTTTGCGTTTGAATGAAGTTGGAAGCTGGACGGGTGGAGAGAGACGAGGATGCGGGATTTTGAAAGGGGAGGGATAGATACGGATACAGGCGGACCGGGTTTTGGCTGTTGATATTCAATTATTCGCGGCCCTGCATCCGGAGCTAGCACCCATTGCACATTTTTATGGTAATCGAAACCGTCAAAACTGTGGATTCCAAATCAGATGAGTGATTTCATGGATTATAAACCATGAAAATTGTGCCATGATGAAATAAATGGTTGGAAAAATTAAATCATTGGTGAGACCGAGCAGGAGAATAGTGGCTGTTATCGCATCTCTAAAGAGAGCCCAATAAGCCTATAATATCATTTATCTGGATGATATAACGATTGGCACGCATCGGTCAGAGCATAATCGGAACAGGGACCTTTGACCTTACTCGCTGCCATGGGATCGCGAGCACCGTAGTAGTATGCTGTACCGGCGCCCCTGCCCGGAGGCTGAAACGGTTAGAAGTGCAGGGTGGGTCCCACGGATTTCGTAAATGAACGGGAAAGGCCCATCGTTGGGCTCTCTCACATGGAACACAAGAAGGGAGCGTTGAAATGTCGAATGTAACGAGTAAAACACCCATTTCCATAGCCGTATTTCATCCATTTTCGTGAGCCAAACTTGGGCAGTACCGCGACTCCACCCGATTAAATAATTTACTTTCTTCATCATTATCCATCTTTTCATGAAAAAAAAAATCCATTTATTTCTATTTGTATATATTTTCTAGCCAACATCATTTCTTTCCTATTTGCCTGTAGATTTCTTTTCATTCCTGCGTATCCAAAAAGGCAAGCATGCCTCGCATCTGACCGAAACTCACAGTGGTTCCAATGCTCCTAGACTACGCTAAGATCACTCTTTTACAAAAGGAATACCATACGAATGATTCAGTACGGCATTTGTCAATGACGCGAGCACAATCCACACCCCATATAAATGTTTTTTTCCCCTTCTTTTTCCCTCTTGTTTTTGAAACGTAATTCACCTACAAGGTTTCCATAACTGTTTTACAACTTGCGTCAGGCATGGCTTAAACGACGACAGCCTGCCGGCTGAAAACAAACATAAAACAAAAAAAAAAGAAGTAAAAATAGCCTTACTTGATATCTTGAAATGAACTAATGAATGTTTATTAGTAATGTGACTTCAAAGAAAAACCATATGCGTTTCTAGAGCATCCGCCATCTCATCATGATTTCATGTGGTAAAATGCTGACATTTGCCTTTACGAAATGAAATATAGAAAATGTTTCGCAGCAACCCCAATCACTTGTGACAAGGCATAGATAAGAATGACGATGACAAAGACAACGATGACATCCTCTAAAGCGATGGCCGTATCGTTTGTGCTTCCTCGTGCTGCAGCCTGTTGGGATGGCAATGCCATATTCAGTTCCTTGTGCTCTGCCCTGCTGGGGATGCATGTAAGATTTCCAGCGATGCATTGGGCAGCGGAAGCAACCGCCAGCCACAGCGATAATCTCTGTTTCTAATTACATATGCATTATGCATGTAATTGCAGCACTTGTGGGCGCTGTTTCTTCCTCTATTGCGAGCTTGGGCATGATTCATGCCTCATCCTCAATTTCAGCACAATTCATTTCTATCCAGCACACAACTTTCTGCATTGGCAATTGCATGCTTTTCTGCATGTGAAGTCAGACATGCATGACAGATACAACGCTCCACTGCACCATAACTTCAGAACTCTGGTACTGTATATCAGACATGGGAGCATGCCAGAATCACTTGATACCCGTTTGATGGCTAAATTTGGCTAAATTGCCCAGTACACCTCATCCTTCCTTGGATAACCAGGCATTTTGAATTTCTGAGGGTGTTTCTACTCTTTAGTTATAACAACACTTATTGAAGAGAACCCATCGATGAAAAGGTAAACCAAACAATATGATTGAATATTATAAACAAGAGGCTGAAAATACTAGTCATGGAGCCAAGCGGACAATGTGCCATGTTTGCTTTCCATCAACCTCTCTCAAAGAATACTGCAACCTGAAAAAGAAGAATGAGGTTCATTAAGCAGAAGAGAAAAGGGAAGGTGGACAGTGGAATGGAAAGAAAAATACATAAAGATCCCCAAACAGGCTTCTATTGGATTTATCGGCATCTGCAAATTATTTGGCACAGAAAAGAATAACTCACCGGTCATGAAGGCGAGACGGTTGTCCTTGCCAGAATTCAACTCTGTATGGTTTGAGCCGGTAACCTCCCCAGTATTTGGGTTTCGGAATAAAGCTACTGCAAATTCATAAAATAAAATTCAGTTTGAGATTCTCAAAAAAAAAAAAAATTCTTATGAAATTCACCATCCAATGCACTAGAGGCAGCAGTTTATCCCAAATCACCCAGGCAACAGATGCATTGTAATTAAGTCACTTAATCTAAGGCTTGTTTGGATAGGTGGAATGTTACTTTACCTCAAGAAATGCGAGGGAATGATGTCAGCAAAGGCAAGAACAATGTCAGAAAAATAATGTATAAAGACAAAATAAATAAGCTTTTTCTGTGAAAAAAGGATTGATGATAGAGAAATATGTTTGATTGCAGGAAACACAAGATTGACCAAGACAGGTCAATGTCTTATCAAGTAAATATGGGGAAAACTTTTATTCCCCTTTTCACCCTGTCCAAGCAGCCCCTACACATAAAAGGTCATGAATCTTTCACCAATTCTTTTAGTAAGATTTTGTTAAACAATGGCTCAAAGAAACCAAGAATTGAAAAAAAATGTTGAGAGCATTTCACAGACTAAGAATACAGCAGGGACCATATGATTAGGATGCAGTTTTTCTTTTTATCTAATTCAAATCCTAGTACAATATCGAGAGTGGGGTTTAAGTGAAGTATTTAGAGAAGAAAATGATTCTTACACAATTATATGGAAGTATACAGATTCAATATACAAGTAAAATTCCAGCTCCTCACAGTCAGCCTCTTACAGAAAATAGCAAATGAACCAATAAGCAAATGCATGACATGAAATTAGCAATCAACCAGCTGCAAGAGGCAAATAGAGGCCAGTCAAGCTCACCTATCAGCAAACTTTGCTTCTAACTCTTTGTACTCTTGGTGAAGGACATCTCTGTTAGGAACAACAGTGCTCTGAATGCAAGCAGTTGTATATCAGATTGCATTACTACAAATGGGTCATAAAGAATTCAATACTTGGATGGGACTAAAAAGCAAAGGCACCTGCTTGCTAACTAATGCACCTATCTGACTTCCATGAGGACGACTATGGAAATAGTTTTCAGATTCCTCCTCTGAAACTTTCTGCACCATTCCTTCTACTCTTACCTGCAAATCATGATAGCACAAATTACAGAGTATCCTTCCAACACCCTTTCTCAGAATGAGGGAAGTCTTAAGTTTTCAAGCAACATTCTTGGTGATCTATTGACTTCAGCTAGCACTAAAGTCTTCCATCCACTCCAAGCTATCAACTGACAGCCTGACATGATGTTTAATGCAATTTAGGTCGAGCCATCAAATCCTACTACAGCTGTGAAAGTTCATTGATGAAGAATAGAGAAACAGCAAGCAAAACTAATCCTTGAAATTACAGAAGACACCCCATCTTCTAACTGTGAAATCACCGATCCAAAAACTTCAAACATCAAATACTGACAAGCCCCTCTCTTCGTCAAAGCTATTTAGTGGATCAACAGACATGTTTCTTCATATCTGCCCGAATTGGTACATCATGCCCATAGGTGCAAATCCATTGTTTTTCATGTTGGAAGTTGAGGAGATCTAAGTTTAGGGTGGCCACTTTGTGTCCTTTCTATTCTTTACCTAGAGGATTATCATCTGCTATAACTTACAAGCTACAAAGTTCTTGCCTCAAGATATTAACTAAGCAAACGATTTTTCCATGTGTGCCACAATTTGAAACATGGGGAGGTCCAGTTATTTTTGAGTTGTTATCTAGAGGCAAATCTTGGTGTACACACGTGCAGTCACAAAGGCAAACAGCTGTTGGATATTTGAGGGGCTTGCACACGCACACATACATACATATAAATGGAAAGATGAAAACACCACATGACTTCTCTGTACTATGGGTGGAAGCAATTCAATCCTGTTGAACATGCATTTGATCCACTCAGATAAACACATCATAGCAAAAAGAATGATTCACCTGGCGATTGAGACTATCCCAGAAGAAAAGAAGTGATGCCTGAGGATTTTCAGATAGTTCATGCGCCTTCTGACTCTCATAATTGGTATACCTATGTAAAAAAGGAATCAGTGAATAGGAAGAGTAATGTTTCAGTCATATGGTCAAGTCACCACCATTAGCTTCTTCTTATTGAAGGAACAAAGGATGTGGATGTAGCAAAGGATAGAGAGAAAAAGAATGGCCAAATTACCAATATTGATACTATGGACAGTACAGTTACTGATTATAGCAAATAAATTTTATTGAAAATTCAAAAAAATAAACACAATGCCAATACAAACCAAACAAAACCATGTTCATCGACTCCTTTCAGCAAAACCATCCTGGAAGAGCTGCACAAAATGGAACATCTCATTTTCAGAATGACATGTTAAAAATTAAAGCAACATTTTGTAAATTTCATGAGTAGATCATTATATCCATGCAACATTTCATAAACTTCATGAGTTCAGCACATTGTTCATGCAACATTTTATAAACTTCATGAGCTCATTAAGTGGTTCACATCACAGCATTAATAAATGTGAAAGGTAATATGCACTTGAAGATAAGATTATGAATAATGACTCATACATATGACAGAAAGAGTGTGTGTGTGTGTGTGTGTGTGTGTGTGAGAGAGAGAGAGAGAGAGAGAGAGAGAGAGAGAGATTACGGTTGTCCATCCTTGTTAGCAGTGGACAAGGCCATAGCATTTGGTTCTCGCAGCCCCACAGCCACAGCATCATCAAACCATTTGCGAAACTGCAAGAAAATGATTAATTTTTATTTGATACATAAAAAGCTTTTCAGCAATTTTTTAACAAAATTCACCAAATATAACAGAGACATATGACACTAAGTAAGCCACTTAAGATTTTAGAGTATCAATAATTTCAAAATTTATTTCCAAGCTGCTCTCTGATTAAAAGCCAATTAAAGTTGTGAATCACAGAAACTGCGCTAATTCTAAGATGGGTTACCTGATTGATAGGGTCAGCATCCACCTGATTCTCAAAAAATTGAGGGGAAACATAATTTTCCCTTAATGCTGAAATGTCAACTGGTGGGGGTTTACCAATCCGCACGCACATGGAAGTCCCAGGATATGCTGGAAGCTGAAGCTTATACTTCTCTGCAATAGACGGGGGCACAAATCTACCCCCTAGAAAGTGGTGGGGGCCATGAAACTTCTTGGAACATAGCTTTGGAGCCGTTAATGAAACCTACAGGAACCATAGTTAACTATGATGTGCCAACTTAATCAATAAATTCCTAAAAAGCACACAGGTTACTTTTGTACCTAATTGAAACATCAAACCGATTATGGAAAAAAATAATGAAAAGATTCCGAAAGATACAGACCAACATATTAGGTTTGATCCCATTTCCATCAACATCTCCTTCTTCTACATGCCACCCAGATGGTATATCAACAGAAACAACTGCCAGTGATCCTTGATGTGTCTGGTCAAGATGATGCAAGCTAACCAACCTCTGGAGGAGATTATCAAAAGGTGGCCTAGGCTTACCTGCATATTGTAACAAGGGGTTTCATAATATGAAAAGAATCTTATTGGAAGAGCTACTGTGTAATACTACTTACATGCATATTCAGACAAATTTGTCCCAAATCTTATTAGGAAGAGATAAGGTCCCTACAATCCCATCCAAAAGAAACAGAAAAGCCTAGAAGGCAGAATGCAAATTTTTCTTTTCAAGATGTAACATCATCCACTAAATTTTTTTCAGCCTAGATGAATCTTCATTTTCACAATGGCATAAATAAGAGTGCTGTTCCCAACAGAAACCTATTGACAAACTGAATTAGCCAAGATATAATCCAGGTGTTCGTGATCCATATTCCAAGTCCATACCACTCAAATCTCACTAACTTTAAAAGATGATCCATGTGAGAACATTTATACTAATTTTTAAAAGATGACTGCAAAAAGAAGCTTCAGCAGCATACAAGACATCAAAACATAAAATGAAGAACTCCAGCTGATGGGGAAAGGCATTTAAACTCATCTTACCATGGAATGAAAACCCGAAGATTGCATCTATGATGATGTCAAAATTATTTGATAAGTCCAGAGGCAGTTCTTCTTCTGACAAGAATGGGATAGACAGTGATTCCAGCTAAAATTTACACAGAAGAAAAAATATCAGACAGATAAAGTTAAAATTCCTTTAAAAAATTGGAAATCACTGGAAGATTTTTGTTAGTACCTGAGTAACCAGACCAGCATAAAGAGCCTTAGGAGTACGCTTTGGATAACAAACAGATGGCTTGTATCCAAAATGGTGCAAATGGCGAGCAGCTACCAAACCATCACCACCATTATTTCCAGGACCACATATGGCAAGAATTCTTCTATACCTGGTCGATTCGTAGACCTGCCAAAAAAAAAAAATGCCATCTGCAATTCACATTGGTTAAAGAGAATCACACTGCATGTCTCATGGTAGGCGAAGAGATGATCCATATCTAAAAATTCAGATTCAGTTGGGCATACAACTTAATCTGAAAGGGGGCATTTAAAACATTAAACCTTCCCCTACAGATCCTTGGACCAAAAAACAAGTAGGACCCACTCTGCAATCCAAACTACCCTGTAGTTGGCCTTGTGCTAGCAGATACCAAAAAAAAATCTGACTGCAAATGATCATGAACATTTAACCAGGCCCATAATAGATGCATATGACTGACTATTTTTACTGATTGGTAGGAATTCTAATATGCAAGATTATCACAACCTGAGCAATCCAGACCAACCAAACTGGTTGCACTGCAGCTGGCACTCATGACATGATGAACATCAGTTTCCCCTTCCCAGAATAATAATTATGAGCTAATGCTTGAACAAACAAATAACAAAAAAGAAATGTAACATTGCACAGCATGTGCTTGTTAGGAAGAGTTACATCTCGATCATTACACAGTTTGGAAGTGATGCCAGAGCTTTTTATCCACATTTGGCATTTTCCTCCTCTCAATCTATTTTCAAGGTTTCTGATGATGGTTAGAACTCCCTAACCGATTCTTACAAAAAACAAGCGGTCCGACACCTGAAGCAACAGATAGATTATTGACTAATCGATCATAGAAAACTTTTTTCCAGATTGTCAAAATTGCACAATCAGCATGATATTGCAAGGTAACCCATGAAATATGTAATAGAATTTGGCCGGTGCCGAATAGTCGATTTGGCTCTTGTCTCTGTTCAATGCAGCTAGGATCATTAACTTAAAGAGTGCTCAATCCGATGAGTAATTCCGCTGCTTATAGAGGTAGCCAAGGAATTAACTACCAACAACCCAGCTAGAAATTATGACATCAGAGTAGGCTGACTAGCATGCAGTCATGTCATGAGACAGTCAACTTCTAACTCTTTTCTTTTTCCTTTTGCTTTAAAAGAGGTAAATGAAATGAGCAGCAAACAAGCAACTTATCCACATGCAAATAGATCCAACCTCTGCTATGGACGTAGCAACGCTCAACCCCGCCAGCTCCTGCGAATAACAAACCAAAGCCAAATCAGAGACTCGGAGTCACAGTTCAGAAGCAAATCCAAGTCCAAGCTCTCCGACCAACCATCAGCTGATCTACGCTGAAGCCGAGAGGGCCCATGAGGATCTCGTCGATCTCGCCGGCCTCTCGCTGCGAGAGATAGGAGATGCTGTCCGGATTCTGCAGGTTTGCCAGGGACGAGAAGTGCCCATCAGCCATTCCTCCCAATTCGCCACCGGATTTCGTGCAGAAAGTCGAGGAGGGAAGTATCGGAAGGCGACCTAAGAATCCCTGAATTTCAGTCCCGTAATAGATGGTCAGAGCTAGAGAGAAGATAGGAGCAGAGGTGAGAGAGGGAGAGACGGATAGAGAAGCGTACCGAGGGACGAGGAGATTGGAAGCCAGAAAGGGAAGGAGGGAGGATGGAATTGGTACGAGCGAAAGAAGAGGCGAAGATGGAACTGGCGAGGAGGCATGACATGGTTCTTCTTATGTAGTACCATGGTGGCCGCATTCTTTATCATATTTTTCCGCTTGGCGGGGAACAGCATGTTTTAGACTCGGGCCCTACGCCTGTTTATCGACCACGCGTTCGCCTTTTTGCGGTACATGGTTGATTGGTGGGTGATTCCGGCTTCTCTACACCGTTCTTTAGCATTTCGCTTGGGGATGGCGACGTGCGAAAGGATAAACGAAAGGTATCAATGAATTTGCTTCAGCCGAGGGTTTGGCATGGCCAGGTTCTTTCGTCGAGCACTTCAAGGACATTTGGAGTCCGTGAGTGCATGGATAAGCATGGGCAATCGGGATCCGTAGTCTATAAGATTTGACACCGGAACTAATGGGTGTGGCAAAGACCTTTTTGAATGCTCGGGTGCCTCGCGGCTTATTTCCTTGAAAACGAGGATTCTACCTCGGGTTTACCAGCCTGAGCCCAACCCAAATTTGGTTAGGGTTGCGCTATATCTTTTTTTTTTTGAAAATAAAATTGGGTAGAGACCTCCCAAACTCAACTGAATGATGAGTTTGTTCTGGATCTAAGGTTTAGGTACTCGGACCAAACCTAAACCCAATATAGGTGTCTTGTGTCAAATATAGGTGTGGCAGCATTTGTTGTACGCGAATATTTGAGCATAAGAAATTGAGATAACATCTCTAACATTTATTTACTGTATATCTTCTTACATCATTCAATGCTAAGAAACTGATAATATATGATGTAGACCTTTAGAAATTTAATTCATGTGGCAGATAGGATCAAATAAAGGATTTAGGCATTCAACGTTTAGGATTGTGTGAATCTTGTGTTCATCCGTCTTTACATGTTGGTGAGTTAATTTGAGAGAATTTTATCTTTGTTTGAAATTGTTTGTTGTGAATTTAAAGAATGTATTTTTAAACTATAAGAGGATCTTATGTAGTTGGCAATATTTTATAATATAATGTTGCATCTTATAAAAGCTGTAAAGTTTAAATCAACTTCAACTGCATTGCTAGATTGGTAAATAGCTAATGCATACATGAAGTTCTAAATGTTTGAACTCTTTTCTATTTTAGTGTTAATTAAAAATTCGAACTTGAACTAAACTTGAAGGGTTAAAGTAAGGCCAAAGGGTTAAGATAAGGTTTGAGCAAAGTTTTTAAGAGTAGGATAAGAATTATAGTTTGACATATATTTTATGCATAGGGTTAAGGTTGGACCACCTCAAACTCAAACTAAACTCGGCCCATTCACATCCTTGAAACAAATCATGTTTCATGCTTTGATCGTGAGGCTAATCAGGCCCACGGGCTTCCGACGCTGAAAGCCCACGTGCCGGCTTCTTCCGCCTGCTAGCCATGACTCGTTCGTGCTGTCCATGGACACGGTTATGTTCGTGGACAGGTGGATGGTTCACACAGCTGTAGCAATGCTGGCATATCCATCCCATCCGCATATCGGGGCGGTTGCAAAATTACAATTATACCCCTAATTCGACAGAATACAATACGTCAAGGCGGGCTCTACGCTCAAATCCATGTCATTCCCTCGTCATTACGTTGGAAGACGGTTGGGTTTTTCGTCCCACCTAAACTATAGGCTTCAAAAGTACCGAAGAAGCCGTTTCCCATCGCCCCCTCAAGTTTTCGAATCTCTGCCGTCGATTTTTGGCGCAGCCGATCTCCTAGAG
>JAYJMB010066678.1:0-22125 GCA_036873735.1 Pouteria campechiana
CTTTATTTTAAAATCTTAACAGGTTTATTCAAGGGAGCCCAATCTAGGGTTGAAACTCCATGCAAGGAGAATTTATGCAATCTAGTTAGTTGTGTTATTTTATTTTGATATAAATATACATATATATATATAGTATAAGATGTACAAGATCATAATGTATCATTTTAATATGTAGGATTTGTGATAATTGATAATTTTGATGAAAGATTATATATGTATATATATTAAAAGATGATATGCTTTAATCAATCATGTACCTATATTGTATGTATATCTTGTGGATTGTAACTATTGGTATGGTTATAGTAATGTGATTTGTGTTTATGTAATCTCTACTCATTTAGTCGATTTTGTGACTGTGAGGAGATGATTATTTAACTAGCAAATGGTGCTCGTCCTAGTTAGTGTTTACCGATGGGGTGCTACACCTTCTCATCCTACACCTTCTCATCTGAGATGGTAGCTACAACTTCCATCATGGAGAATGTTGACTGTAACACATGTTACTTTTATGATTTTGATTTGAAATTTATGAGAATTTTTCAATCAATGTATCATTTTTTTATAGAGGAAAATAAAAGTGTTTTTACATTGAGCTTTAAATTGGGGTACTCTACATTCCACGGGTGATTTGATATAGAATTTCAACTAATTAAGGGTAAAAAAAAGGCAGCACCACCATGAAAGAAACATAATTGTTTTAGAAGAAAAATGTTAATATATGCACTCCTCTTTGTTGTAATTGGATTTGTATTTGATGCATATATAGATAATCCTCCTTTTTTTTTTTGTCATTTTCAATTAAGTGATTGTCAAATGAATACTCCTATTCATGTATCATTGTTCTTAAAAGATAAATTTCACTTCTTTTATAATCCATTGGACTTGCAACCTTACCTCTACAAGTAAAACAAACGGATTAAAATTTCAAACCAAACATTGTAATTATATACGCACAAAAAAAATGATTTCACCTCAATGCAAGTCTTTATTATTAATAATATTATTGGACATGAAATATCTGGGCATTTAAAGCATTTAAATTATTAACAATTTAGATGCAGTCCAATCAACCACCATGGAGTCTACTTTTAGACATTAAAAACGTTTAGATAGTTCGTCTAAGAATTGCACCAGTTAAGATGAGCTAGCTAGTATTAAATGAAAATCATAATTACATATAAAAAACATATATAAGATCTTTCATGGAGATTTTAAAAAAGGGTGTTTGTTTTAAAATAAAAGAAATTTAAAATAGACACCTCTTTTACATCATATTTAAAAAGGTGCCTTGAACTTAATCCAAATAAAGCCTCTACAATGCTTTTCTTTCTACCATGGCTCTTATTTTTAAATCAAGTACTATCCATAATTTCGATCGTTATTTATCTTTTTAAATAAATTTTCTAATGATAATCTTATTTTCATAATTATTACTTTGTTTTCTTTTTAATCTTTTACACTATATTGTTTTTATTATATTTTTTAATCATTATTGTATTAGTTTTGTCACAAATTACATTCTCTTTACATTTTCATCCCTTTCATGGTCTTTTATCCCCAATTAAATAGGGATGAGGGACCGGTGGATGGCATTAATTAATTAGAAGAAAACCGGTGGATGGCATTAATTGATTAGAAGACTATGAAGATTGACGGAGTAAAATAAATAGTTTAATATTAACTTCTCCTAAAATAAAATCTATGTTAGAACATAGAAAACATTTATATAATAATTTCAATAGAAAAATATTCGCAGATTTTATTTAGAATGATGTATATTTAAAATCAGAAATTGTATAAAATTTATCTGGGGGCCGAATAGCATACCCTCGATACTCTGCCCGAACGCATTTCATTTGAATCATTTCCCACTGCACACTCAGCGGGTGGAGGATTAGGGCAGACCTGCACCGCTTTTCGTAGCCTTCGGTCCTAAGGAAAGAAATGGGTTATTTACACAAGTGCCCTTGAGTTTTAGACAAATTATACCGTTACCGTGCAACTTTGGTTTTGCATGCGTGTTTTGAGGTTTATTCCGCTTTTCATATGTACCTTCCAGGTATGTTCTATTTTGTATAAATACTCTTGATTTTAAAGTCTGTTGAAAAATAACCATTAAGTCGATTAACAGTTCTAAGTTTATGTTAATTGACAAAATTTTCTTGAAAATGTATAATATTTTAAAAATATAAAACAATATATAATTTAAAGAAATAGCTAAAATAAAGTATATATTGAAAATAGTTGTAATAAAGTTGAATTTTTTATTTTTTCAAAAGTTGAAAAATAATATTTTTTAAATTTTAGGGTCATGAGTTGTTAGCGGTATTTTTGTTAATTCATAGTAAATTGAACACCATTTATTGATTTAATGGCTATTTTCTGATGAACTCTAACTTTAAGATTATTTATATAAGACTGAATAAACTTGAGAAGTATGTGTGCAAAATGAAAGAATTCTCATGAGCATATATAAAAAAATAAAATTAAATGATGCTAAATGCAATTTGGTCAAAACTCATAAGCAAATAACCCGAAAGAGAAAGCTGTAAAATTCCATCCTCTTCCAAGTCGCGAGTCGCTAAAGAATATTTCTGGACTCGTGACCCACTGCCAACTACAGCGACAGTCTTTGGCTTCGTATTCCTTATTTTCTCGCGCTCGTGTACGAACCAGTCAACCATTGGATAGAATGAATCCGGTTACTCGAGCGGGGGCAGGCACGGTGCACGGGTTTCACTCCCAGTCTCCCTTTCATAATCATGAATTAACACCATTTCTTCGTATTTCATTTTTTAACCATAAAAGCCAACAATCACCCCACATTGGTTAGCATTTCAGATACACTGATAAAGTAATGATCACCTGGAATTTTTTTTACCATAGTTGCAGCAAAAATGTATATAAAATCTAAAAATGTTCCGTTTGATGTTTAAAAAGATAAATTTATGAAATCTAATTCACTAACATTATTTGGCACTACTTTTAAATAAAGATACAAAAAATTATATTACTTGAAACTGTGATATAATTTTGTAATATTTTTGTTAAATAAATAATATTAAATATAATTAATTATTTAACTTTTCTAAATATACCATTTTAGGCATAAAATAGAATATTTTAGGTGATCATTACCCTATTAGATCATATGAGATGCAAGGTCCCATTTGAATTTTTTATAGCATTGATTGAATATTAATTGAATAATCGACTCAAAGGGGGCTATTGGGTTGCCGTAAAAGAGGATGTAAAAAGATTAAAAAATTAAAAAAAAATATATATATATATATATAAATTAAAAAAATAAAACAGAACAATGAAAGTAAAAGAAATATTGTCAAATACAATACAATAAAATAAATACAAAATAACATGATGTTGGAAAAAAATAGGATAATAGGTATAAATGAGGCTTTTTTCCAAGTATAAAAATGCATTTATCATCGTGACATAAAAGATAGAAATTCATGAAAACAAATAGATTGCAATTAGGGGTGCAACTTCGTCTAATTGGTGTTGGTTCGTGGTTAACCTTAAACGAAATTATCTTACTTTTTTTAAAATCGAACCAGTTTGGTTTCAAATCAAAATGGGCTTTTTGTTTGAAGATTAAGTTTGATTGAATTATCAACTAATTGTATAGTCCACATTATATAATGAATACAAAATATTCTTTCAAAGTAAAGATAATGTGTCATAAAATATAAATGAAGTCTGAATTATATATAATCTAAGGATGAATATAAAATATTCTTTCATAAAGTGTCATGAAATATAAATGAATGTTTGAACTTTAACCTTTTGCTTACTTATACAATGTTCACAAGATATCTCAAATATACTTAATTGTTGCACCAATCGTAAATACCAAGATAAAAATAATTAGTAATTTATTAAAGGATAAGAGCAGAATCTATTGAGTAATTTTTAAGTTTTAAAGTATAAATGCAGGTACCATACAATAGTGTGACAATAAGTTAAGTTATACTAGCTTGTTAAGTTTGTTAATATTTATTTTTTTTTAATAATTCATTTGGATACGCAATAGGGCTATATAAACTGAACCGGTACTACTCTTCAAACCCATAGACAAAAATATCGATTCCGGTTTGATCTACTATCCAAGCTGCACCCTAACTGCGTTAACAAGGAAACGGATGGCATTTATGTTGTTCGGACGAATTGGCGTGGAACGGAAGAAAGTGTGAAAGAGGATACAAAAGAGGTCACATAAATTGACAAATTTAAATTATTCTATTTGGAAATAAGAGAAAGAGGAGGAGAAAAGAACTATTTAAATCTCAAAAGGAAAAGATAATATAATATATTATGGGACAATGATTAAAAATAAAATATACAAATATAACATAAGTAGGTTTTTTCAAGAAAAGATGAGAAATAAAATTAAAATTTGGGTAGGCAATATATAAAATCACATCAAAAGACGTGGAAAATGTCTTCCTCAATCAACGGCCAGGATTGTTCTGCTGCAGTCAATCGGCTCTAAGTCGTAATCCGCGAGAGCATTTCTCCCCAGGCCTGGACTGGCCAGCCGATTGGCCTCAAGGCATTGGAGCAAACGCCCCTTCTGTACGACGCGAAATTCCGAGGAAAACCTCACCGCTTCAGGTTCCGATCGTGGATCGATCGTGGAAGAGCAAGCCATGGCCGTCAACAACGTGATGCTCGCCATCCACGAGAAGAAGAACTCGTCCGTCGACATGTACCGCCCCCTCCGCCAGTACATCGCCATCCACTACTCCGAGCGCGAGGCCCAGAACCTAGAAGACGACCTGCAATCCGTCCGCCAGATGCGCTGCGACGTCGAGCGGCCGGCCGACTCTCCCGACGCCCGCCGCGACCTCCTCCACTCCTACTATCGCGCCCTCTGCGTCATGGAATCCCGATTCCCAATCTCCCCCGACCGCGACCACATCAACGCCATCTCCTTCACCTGGCACGACGCCTTCAAGCCCAACAAGAAGGCCACGCAGCAGAACATCCACCTCGAGAAGGCCGCCGTCCTCTTCAATCTCGGCGCTGTCTACAGCCAGATCGCGCTCTCGGCCGATCGCACGTCGGCCAACGGGCTGAAGCAGGCCTGCAGCTCGTTTCAGTCGTCGGCGGGCGCGTTTGCTTTCTTGAAGGACAATGAGTCTACCAAGGCGGCCGTGGGAGGGGCTGCGACGCTTGATTTGTCGGGCGAGTGTGCTGGGATGCTGGAGAAGCTTATGCTTGCGCAGGCGCAGGAGTGCTTTTTCGAGAAGGTGATTGCTGACGGGAAGCCGCCGGGGCTCTGCGCGAAGGTCGCCAGGCAGGTATTTGGTTCTGGCTTTTACTTTTTTAGCGATTTGATTTCTGGTTTGTTTTCTTTAGTTTTGTGTCTGTAATTGCATGCAGTAGGATGTATTATCTTGACTCTGTGACGAGCTTTACATGTCGGCTCTGCCTTGACTTGCATTTTGCATGTTGTCAGGATCCCCAACATCGGAATCACTTGCCAATTGATGAGCAGTAACCCTTTTTTCTTCAGTGTAATATTTCACTGTAAAGACATCTTCATCCTGAATTTGTGCGGTGTTGATGAGCAATGTTTTACATGAATTTTCCTTCCATGAAATGCCCACTGCCAGATTGATAGGATTAGCTTGTTTAGTGTAAATTCACATGTATTGTCCAGTGTTGTTTGGATTCGCTCTCTGGTAACTCAACATTAAAAATGCTTCAGCTGGTTAAAGTTGAGGGTGGAGTAGCACATAAAAAAGTGGACTCAAGGTTGAGGAATGTTATTCATTTTTGAGTAACTTGCATGCCCCCTATGTCTGTAGTGACCTAAGAGAATGTTTTAATTTGAGATTCCAATTATTGAATTTTTTGGTGTTGGCAGATAAAAAATGTCTACTAAACCTGACTGCAATTCACTCTATTTAGGGTGTGTGGTGTTGGCAGGTAAAAATGTCAACTAAACATCAGTCTGCAATTCAGTTTATGTAGCAAAGAGAAGAATGATTTCGGCACTATCTCAGCTTGTTGGATGAGAAGAGAACTTAATTGGTTACATGTCTTGTCTCACAATGGAGTTGTGCTTTGTATTTTTTTTTTTTTTTTACAACAGAATGATATTTAGTGTTCTCTTTTCTGTTTTTCGTTTCAGTCACAATGTTGATTTTGTTTACTTAATTGTTCGAATCATCTTTTATTGGATTGCTATCAGTTTAATATTTTATAGGATGATGATGCCAATGTTTCATTTTATCTGTAGGTTGGCATTTACTATGAAGAAGCTCATGCAGCCTTAAATATTCCACCTCTCAACCAGCACTTTGACCGAACCTGGATTTCTCATGTCCAGCTAAAGGCAGCTCAGTTCTATGCAGAAGCTTGCTACCGCTTTGGCTTGGAACTGCATGGAAAAGAAGAGATTGCAGAAGAAATTGCCCGCCTGAAAAGTGGGATAACTGCTTTAGCCGATGCAAAGAAAGCAGTCAAAGGAGCTGCCGTACCACTGCTTGAGGCTGTTACTAGATTGGATGCTAACTTGAATCAGAACCTGGAGAGGGCAACAAAGGAGAATGATAGAGTTTATCTCATGAGGGTTCCTGCCTCTAACTCCTTACCACCGTTACCAACAGCTTCGCTGGTCAAGCCCACACCCATGAGTGAGATTTTGGATGCAAGCAAGGAAAAATTGTTTACAAGTCTTGTCCCAGATTCTAGTGCAAAGTCACTTTCAAGATACACAGAGATGGTTGATGACATTATTCGGACGCAAGCTGAGAAATTACAGCAAGGGAGTGAGATAACCAGAGTTAGGCTCAAAGAAATGGACCTTCCTGATTCCATTCTTGCATTAGAAGGAAATTTCACCCTACCAGTGGAGCTTAAAGAAGATGTAGAAGCAGTTCAGATAGTTGGTGGGCCATCTGGTTTGGAGGCAGAGTTGCAGCAACTTAAGGATTTGAGAAGGGTGAATCAAGAGCTCCTTGTGCAGACTGAAGAGCTTCTGCAGAAAGAATCTAGGGAAGATTCTCAATTCCGAAGCCAATTTGGTACCCGGTGGACTAGACCTCAGTCAAGCACTCTAACAAAGAACTTGCAAGACAGGTTGAACAGATTTGCTGGTAACCTGAAGCAAGCAGCTGAAAGTGATGCACGAATTGAGCGTTCAGTGAGGGAGCATTCAGGTCTTATGGGAATCCTTGATCATCGACCGGTATGTTATATTGTGTATTATCTTGTTGCTAATATCATAAATGCTTAAGAAGAGATAAATGTTTCTTTTGGCATTAGTCCTTGTTTTGATATAGGATAAGTGATATTAAAACTACTAATCTACTTTAGGCTTGTTTGACCAGCTTTTATATATTTTCAATGTGAGCCCATGCTGTTTCTCTTGTTTTTTATCTTCATTGCTCAAATTCTTTCTTTGAGCTTGATCGGTAGAGTGGAATTCAATTCCATAGAAAATTTCATTTTCCAAGGGTTGATTTGAATGTACTACTTATAATAATCTTACTTTTTTATTATTACCTATATTTTCAGTCATTATCTCCTATTTATTTTAATCTTGTTCACTTTATGGCTGATGTCATTCCTTATGTTATCATTATCTCCTATTTATTTTAACCTTGTTAGCTTTATGGCTGACATCATTCCTTATGTTATCATTATCTTTTATTTATTTTAACTTTGTTCACTTTATGACTGACATCATCTCTTATGTTACTAACATCAACTTTCTTTTCATTTAATTACTTATTTAGCAAATCTACTTTACCGATCAGGCTCTTCTTGTATTTTGGCCGAAGATTGTTTTTCTTCAAAGATCCACTTTTTAGATATCTGAACCACAGTTGAGACCTAAGCTCAGTTTTGAGTTTCTCTAATACTTTATTTACCTTTTTTTTCCATATAGATATTTCTCTCTCTTATTTGTTGTTCAGTGCTACCAAGTTCTGCACTGATTCTTCAATTCTGTAAACTTGTTTTAAGACTATTTGCTTTGTTGAAACAGCTTTGCTCTGAATTGATGATGTTTATTCCTTTTTGATGATGTTTATTCCTTTTAATCTCTCTCTTCTCTAAAAAGAACAATATACTTCTCTTGTGATGTTATATGGGTTCCCACAGACTGGTGAATTGGATTATTTATATTATCAGTACATTAAATAGATTTCATTTTGACATACCATTTCCAAACATATCACATCCCATGTTTGCTGATTTTAGTTCTTTTTGCATCATAGATTGAAGCTGCTCTTCCAAGTCTTGCAAGGCCCATTATGTCTTTGGATGGGAACGAAGATGCCATTGTGGGGGCTCTGAAACAGAGTCTGGTAACTGCCTCTTTAACTATTGCATGCACGATTTGCTGCATTTTGGCTCGTCACCACAGCAGATAAATTGTAGTTATTACACAACTCAGATTGTGTTGTTTAGTCATTTTATGTGCAGATTAATTCTTTTTGAGTCTGTTCCCAGCTTTCTATTATTATGGCTTATCATTTAATTGTACATATAATACAGGAAAAATGTACTGTTGGCTCACTATTTATATCACTAATGTTGGTTGGATAGCATATCGATGATCGGCATGTGCTTAATTTTTTTTGTTTTTCATTGTTTATCTTTTTGTTTCTTTGTCAGTTTTCTTGTGGATGCAAAACTCTGTGGACCTTTCCTGTTTTGGTGGGCAACCTTTTTTGAGCTGTTGGAAATTTTCTGATTCCCCTTTTAATGAATTTCTTCTATTAGAAGAGCCACAATACAGTATCTATGTCATGTTAAAGGAAAAAAAAACTAGAGATATATTGCCAGTGTCTCTCTATTTTATCTCTAAAACAGAGATAAATTGAAAATTCTAGTAAATTGTTTGAATTTTTCAATAAGTCGTTAAGACAAATTTTAGTTGATATAAATATACATGTAGCCTAAAAAATCTCATTAAACAAACATATTTTGTGTAATAATGGACATACACATAATTATCAAGAAAATGGTGTCTATAGTATCACTCCCTCTTGCCACCCTTGTCCTTTTTTGACGTGCTTACCTTGCAATTGTGGTAAGACAACACATGAGTCCAGTATTCAATATCATAAAAGCACAAATTACAAAGTGGGAAATGCAGTAGAATTAAATTAGCCAATAGTGATGGTGCGATCTCAAATTTACCAAAATGAGGTTAGCTGGGACTCTTCATTTTTTTGTATGCTTATATCTACCCAAGTAAATACCTTTAGAGTCGATACCTCTCATTGGATCATGCCAATTTGAGTTAGATCAAACAATGTTACAATATATCCAAATCCATGGTGCAATCACAAAATTCACTAAATTGATGTAAGTTGGATTGTTAATTTATTTGTCTGCATAGATATATTGAAGCAAAAAATCTTTAGAATCAATTTGGTGCATTGGATTATGCCAAGTTGTGACATACTGGCCATTTTTCAAAATTACCTGAATCAACGGTTGTGATCTTCGATTCACCAAATCATGGTAAATTGATGCTCTTGATCTATTTACCTGCATATGTCTACTCTGGTAAAGACACACGGAGTAACAAAATTCACCAAATCGTAAAAATTGGTGTTCTTTAATCTATTTATCAGCCTATATCTATGCAAATAATGACCCCCAGAGTCAGTCTAGCACATTGATTCAGTCCAGTATGATGGGGAGAATTTGATTTTCCAAAAACTCAAATTGACTGTTGGATCTCAAATTGGTCTGATTGGGACAATTTGGTGGACCAATTCCATTGAGGTGCCTATATTTATAGCATTCCATGTTTTTGGGGATCATTAGCATGCATTTTATCAACAATGATTTAGTTCTATCAACATATTTTTGAAACGTAGACTGTGGAAATGAAATTTGATCAAATTGGACCCCAAATCTTAAATCTTTTATGTGAATTAAACATAACACTACTGATGTCTGCAAGAGAAAACATTATAGATTGGATATTTTGAGGATTTTACCTTGGAAAAGAAGCTTGATCGGGTGACAATGTGGTTGCTTTATTTTTTATCAGATTTGGTCAGAAAAGGGCAGTAGTGAAATGTCTATTGCTTGTTATTATTTCTATTTGGCATATTCTTTGCCATCATCTTGAGGGTAATGAAAGTTATATGTCTTTTATCATTGTACTGTGATCACAAGTTGCTAATCTTTCATCATTAGATTGAGATCACAATTCACTAATGTTGCGTTAGTAGGTAATCTTAAAAGATATTTGCCTTCAGGTCAAGAGCCTTGTTTACTTATGTACAAAGAGTTTTTGGTTTTTTCCTTTTATTTTTTCTTCCAAAATCTTGACTATCACATTAAGTTTTTCCTCTTCTAGAATCTAGAAATTTTCTTTAAAATGTTTGATCAGTTTCTTCCTGGATATTGTATGAAATTGGGAGTGGGAAAGTAGCAAAAAGAGGTTTCTTTTGCCCCACATATTACCTTTAACTGGGTTCATTATGCCCATTTGATACCCCTATAAGGGAACTGAAGCCCTGTTAAGCATGGGAGAGTAGAATTAAAATCCAGCTGCAGATAAGATATAGTGATTCACTGGAAAAATTTTTAAGCTCCATTCCAAATTTTCTCTGCTCCTTGTGCAATTTGGAATTCTTTGGCAAGAATTTGGTTTTCTGCTGATCTCATGAATTCTTACAGCCAGAATGTTGTCTATCTGCCAATCTTGCAAGGGCTTTGAGGCTTATCTTGTCAGATCAAAGCAGGAATTAGCTAGTGTTGTCTGGAGTTTCAAAACTGCTGGAATCCTCACATTCCTATGGATTGTGGTGAATAAACAAGATTCTCACAATGGATACTTGTGTGATAAGGTGTGTAGTGGTGTGAATAGGTTTCCCTATTTGAAAAATGCAGAATCTGGAAGATATATCATATCTTTGTTTTCTTGCACGAAGTGTGAAGGGGAGTTTCCAGATTTGTGGTTAATGAGAATCCAAATGGCTGAATTTTTTTTATTTTGTCAATGGCCACAGGTAGCGATCTGGTCTTTTTCGGTTGGAGAGGAATGCTTAAATTTTTAATAATGCGAGTTCCAGCTCTATTTTCCTTTGAACTGCATCTGCTGTAGGAACTTGGAAACAAATCAGTTTTGTTCTGTTTGCTCTTTATTTTATTGTTTTTCACCTTTTAGATCAGCTGTAGGCCTGTTATTTTTTATTATGTTTGTGATTGACTTCTTGTCTTCCTTGGTTTTGAATGAATCTGACATGCTCTTTATTAGAAAACTGTTTTCTTTCCTGATACCTTTCAACCTTTTGTAGAGGCAATTGGAAACCCTTGGTGCACAGCGGGCTGGTCTTGAGGATATGCTTAAAGAAATGAAAAGAAAGGTGTAACTGCTTTCTTGTCCAATACTGCTGTTTTAGAAGTAAAATCATGGATAAGAATACTGTAATTCACGAATTGGTCATTTTGGGATCTAAAGGGTATTCTTTGTTATGGAAAATCATGAATTCATGTTATATTGAAATATGTGCCTGAGACTGCACAAGTTTTGTACTTATTTTTTCCACTCTTGTTTGCACACACGACTGAGGCAAATATTATGCTTTAGGGGGAAGGAATCGACAACCTAACCCATGAATGATTCATGGTGAGTAGTTTTGTTGATGGCCCTTCTACTGGGGGTGTAATTATTTTGTTGGTGCGAGTTACCTGGTCCTATTTTTTGTGTCTATTCCACAAGTTATGATCATTAAAATAACTGGGAAAGCATTCAACAAAGGCTGTCCACCATGATGACCGTGGGACACCAAAACCATACATCTATTGCTCTGGCTCTTGTTAGTCATAAATTCAGAAAAAGGTGGATATAAAACTCAAGTGGGCTACCATACTAGAAAAAACGGGTTATGTGCCTCTTACTGCTGAAAGATGCCTATGTATTCTGTGAAACCATAGCCCATGCACATGTGTGCTTTCATAACCTCCTTCCCCATTTTCTTTCCACCCATTTCTATGTGCATGTATATCCTGAATAATGTTGGATGTTTTCCAGTTATAAAAGATGATGCTTTTGTATAAGCTGCCTTCTTTGTCATCCTTTTTGTTGAAATGAAATTGCTAGTGTTTTTATAGTATCTTTTCACTGCTATGCGTCATTCTTAAGATAATTTTCAATCTACCTTACACATTGGCAATAAGTGTCATTATGCTTTATTAAATGTGGTTACAGGATGATATACTGCCAAAGTTGATGACAACTACTGGATCACATGAGGATCTTTTCAGGAAGGAGATATCAAAATATGGCCACATCTGTGAAGAAATTGCCAAAAATATAGAGGCACAAGAGCAGCTACTGTTGCAGATTCAGGTTTGTTATTTTATTTTATTACGCATGTAAATCAATTCTACAGCATAGTGTGAGACAAGGCAGCATTTTTATAATGCATGCAAGTCCATGAATCATAATAACTTGCCTGTGCTGATCTGCATCCTTTCATAAGCTGGAAATCATTTGCCTGACCAGAAGTTAACTATTTGCCATCGAATGGCAATTCTTGATACGCTAAGTTTGAGACTGCCAAGTTTGCTACCACTCATGTTGCAATGTAGTTGCCAGAAGTTATTCTGTGTAGCGTCTTGTAGAGTGTTTTAGACTTTATAAAACATTGTGGATGTGTGTAGAAAGACATTCGCGCAAAGTTGTATGGAGTTGTGTAGTAGAGTGTGGAAGAGTGTAGACTATTGTTGACAGATGGATCTATATAGAATTGTGTGGAAGCTTTTGGATGCAATCTAATTTAAGAGAGTAAGACAAGTGGTGGAGAATTCTGGAACAGTCTTGATTGTTGGATGAATGCCAAGTGCCATGATCTTAGCCATGTGCATTTCTAAAAATAAAGCTTCTTGGGCTTCCTGGGGCTATATGAAGGGATGCAAGACCCTTTTTGTAACAACAAGAACATGAGGTGGGAGTTCAACAAAGGTTTCTTTTAGGAGTTTCAACACTTGGTTTGTGTTTTTGCATGTTCTCTTTGTCCATATGTTGCTATTTTGCACAAGGGTATGCATTGAAGCAGTTTGTCTTGCACAAGATGGGACTGTGAGTCAAGAACCATGTAGATTTGGCTTGGGGGAAGTTCTAAGTTTGTGATAAGCGATATTAGAGTGAACTCGAGGATACCAACATGTTGATTAGGAACATTGCAGCATACGGGCATTGGGCCCATGAGGGAGGCATTGTCTCCTTGGCTGGGTTGCCATGAATTTGGCGAAGAGCTGCATGAGTGTGTTTTATATCCCACATCGATTATGTGTTGGAATGGTCTTAGGCATATAAGCGGGTGCAATAAGCCATAAAGTTGTTATTTTTATGTGTGAACTTGGATGATTGAGAGAAGGTGAAGTTGTAGACATGATGCTTGTGAAGGGCCGACATGATGGTATTAGGTGTTAGAGGCGACTGGTGTTGATATTGTTTTCGGGCCAAGCAAAGGCAAGTGGGGCAAGTTGCATGACATGATATCTTCTTGGAGGGCTGACTTGCTTGGGTGGAGTTGGCCATTGGATATGACTAGGATCGCCCCCACACGTCAGGTGAAGCTTCAAGGTGGCATGATTGACCTAAAGGAAAGTATACAAATGCCAAGGGTGAACTCAAAGACATCATAAATGAGGTTACTACTAATCAGCAAAAGGCAATGGAGGATTTCCAAACTAAGATGTTGGATGCCCTTACTCCATTCTAGTTGTGAGTACAAGAGATGAGATGTGACTACTGCTAGATAAAGATGGTCATGGTCAACAGGGTATGATCATGGGAGGAGTTTCAAGGTCCATAACCTAGGATCTTTGATGGATCAAGAAATGCTAGGGAATTGAAAACAATTCCTATTGTAATGGAGCAATAATTTAAGGTAATCTTGTTGGCGGATGAGAAAGTTAAAGTGAGGATTACTACATTAATGATAGTAATATTGTGAGGTTATGGTGGAGGACATGCTTTGGAGATATGAAATGGGGAAAGCATGCTATTGATTCTTATGAGGACTTTAGAGAGGTTAAGAAGCACTTGATCCTAAGAATGTTGAGTTCTTTGGGCATGGGAAATTGAAACAATTGAGTATAAGGCTTCAATCTAGGAGTATGTTAAAGAGTTCATTTTGATGCTTGAAATCCTTGACATGTCAGAGAAGGAACTCTTCAACTTAACAGATAGGCATAAGATCTGCAAAGCAGAGGTGCTTAAGACTTTGCCATTGCAATTGCAACCAGAGGGAGGTTAATCAAGTTCTTTAGGTTCAGAATCCGAGGGAGGGAGGATCATGGATTAATGTGGGAGAGCATGAGAGGATGATTCCTACCACAAGAATGGATCAATTAAACCATCTAAGGATAGAGATGGCAACATTGTAAGAAAAAAGAAAGGACAAGTGGTTTGAGCCCAAGTTCAACTGTTCAAGAAGCTTGAGTACTCATCTTTTAGGGGCTTCATAAGATAAGGGATTGCTTAGAGAGGATACCACTTAGTGCCATGGTGGTAGCATGGTATGAGGATGAGGGCAAAGATTGGAAAAAAATGACAATGACCTAAGGATAAAATACTTGGGTGCTATTAATCTAGCACTACTGTTTTGTATCCCATTAGAACTACTAAGATGGTTGACTTGTTGAGATGCCCACTTTTTGCATCCATGCTTCTAATAATATTTACTTTGAAATGACTTGCTGATTTTAGGGCATTTTGTATCCGTCTATGTGCCTAAGACTATCTTTACATATAGCTGATGTGGGACATGTAATCACATAATAGTTCTCTTGCCCAGTATTCGCGATCTTGTCAGGGGAAGGGCACATACCGTAATGTCCTTGACCCATATATTAGTGTATTTGGTTGGCTCTGATACTATTTGTCACAGGCTAGGTTTACTCCCAAAATGATTAGTTGATTTAGATCTTCTTGCATCTATTTGTATGCCTAAGATCATCTCAACACACAACCAATGTGAGATGGTACATGCTTGTGTTTCAAGATTAGATTAGGTGTTGTCATGTGATTGTGTGTTGTTCCACATCGGTTATGTGTTAAGAAAGTCTTATGATACAAAAAACCTTTAAAATTGACTAGTCATTTTGGGAGTGAACTCAACTTATGAAAATTAGAGAAGGTTTAGCTAAACATTATATACAATATTTCAAAGAGACTTTCTCTCCTTGACAAGAAACTGTTGTAGGCATACGAGGATGGCTTTACAAAGATATCTTTAGCAATCCATCTTTGAAACTTCAAGACAAGGAAACGGTGCCTCCACCCAATCCTTGGGACTTTTGCCAAGGGACTCACATGTTGTGGTGACCTTGACCAGCATGCTATTATCCTTGGGTTAACTTTGGTATTACTTATTCATAGATTAGGTGTACCCTAATATCAAAATGACTTATTGATTTTGGGGCTTCCCACCCCTGCTTTTATGTCCAAGATCATCCCAACATCCAATCAATGTGAGATAGCACAGGTTGAGTGATGGGATTGGATGGAGTTCTCATGTAAACATGTGTTGCTGTAAACTGAATATATATTGTGATGGTTTTGCTTATGAGAAGCTTTAAAATTGATTAGTTATTTTAAGAACAGATTGAGCCTCTGAAATTATTCAGAAGAGTTCTGCTAAACATTGTATAAAATGTTTCAAAGGGGCTTTGTCTTTGTGAGAAGAAAATGGTTCTCATGTATGAGGGAGGATGACTTTCCAAAGATATCTTTAGAAATCAATCTTTGAGATGTCAGGACAAAGGTTTGGTGGTACTAGATCACTTTTTGATACTTTTAGGTCAACATGATTGCGTAAAAAGAAACTGAGTGGAGTCACCTTGGGGTCTGGCTGAGTGATGCTCAGGAACTCAGCAGGTTTGAGGCCCCAAAATGCAGTCCATCCTTTCATGTTATTATTCTTTTGCATAGTGTTGCTTCTTCTGCATTTGAAGAATTTCTGAAAAACCTGATGTCATAGGGACTGCAATATCGATATAAAGTAGCATTACGTGGAACCAAAATGCTTTCTGATGTTCAGCACTCCAAATAATTGGGTGAATCATACTGAGTAAGGAAAGGAGTAGCAACAAATGAAACTCATGTTCCAGCTTTTTATTTTTCCTGACATCGAAATAAAGCCCTTATAATAGTATGCGTTTCACAAGCATCTGAGATAATTGGCATTGTTAATTTTCTGTTTTGAATGCATAGTAGCTTAGGGTGAAGTTTCATGTAACTAATATAGATGCTTGTAGTTGGTAGTGATGGGCCTGTGATGGTTGTGTATAACCAGGTAATATTGCATGGCTGACTCGTTAAAAAATGGCTGTCCCCAGAAGAAATGATGTGCAGCTCACCATGGATGTGCACTGTGAATATATGCTTTTCCTGCAGTTGTTCCATTTTATATCATGTTTGACTTTTGGGCAATCCTATACTCAAGATGGAACTACCATGTTGACTATACTGGATTTCATGCATCCACCATGGTGGACCAACATGCACCTGGTCGTATGCATTCATCATCTCCAGCTAGTCTATGTGGTGGGTCTTCTATAATGGAATTGTTCTCACAAAAGACTCTTTAGATCAATTGCAATAAACACCCGTTAGATCCATTAAAAACTCTCCAAAATCTAGCATTAATTAACAAGTTATTGAGTTCTTATGGTGCTGAATTATTGTTTTTTCTCCCCTGCAGGCTCAGAATGATCATTTCGCTGCTGTCTTTAATTTGGAAGATTACAGAGGTGGGTATCAGTTTCTGCTGGCTGTGCATAAAACTTTTATGGATGAAAATTGGTTGAAGTTGTGACTCTGACAAGTTTCTTTTGCTACGAAATATTCTTTTTCTTTTCTTTTTTTTTTCCTTTTTTTGCCTTGAATTTGTTCATGAGTCTATATATTTTGATTGCTAAACTTTGTCCACTTTCCATTCGGTACGTTTATAATGTTTTGATCGACCAATTGGTGCTGAAGATTGTAGCAGCTGTTAAGATTATAGTGAGCTTGTCAGTGATTTTGGTATCAGTATTGCATAGGAAAATGAAAATAAAAAATAAGTAACAGCCCTCCAGATTTTGTGAATATCCTTGGTCAGCTTCTTGGAAACTTAAACAGAATTTACGAAATGGATAATTCAGATGAATAATTTTGCTGGTATAACTCTGGGGCTTGACTTCTTTGCCAATCCACGAAGCAGAGTTGATCTGCGAAATCCATTAATTCTCCTTCTGTGATGATTTATTCCACTCTGAAATGTTTCGACAACAGAATCACCACTTGGTAAGAAGCACTACTTTTTTTCCTGGAGGACTTGGTTCATGTTTTATATCTTTGGGTTTAGTGTTGACAATGTTAATTATAAGGAAGGATAAAAAACTAAAAAGGAAGATGGTGTTCATAAGCCCCTATTATAATTCTAAATATTTGTCTTGGTTTTCCATTCTAGCTTCTGTGAGATATAATCTCCTATTATAATTCTAAATATATTTCTCTGGAATTTTCTTTTAGCTTCCCGTGAGAAGACTTGTAAACAAATTGCTGCTGCTGTATCAAAGTTTCGTGAAATCAAGGACAACATCAATGAAGGACTTAAATTCTATGTCACTCTTCAGGTACAAGATAATTCTGACTTAAATCCTATGTCACTCTTCAGGTACAAGATAATTCTGTCGGTGGTATGATATATTTTTTTGCCTTATATTGCATGATAATGCTAATTATGTCATCAACTAGTTACACATCACTGGAGTGACCAGGCTTCAAGCAATGGAAATTTGTTATGTTTTACATGATTCAACTGAGTTTTTGAATTCCAATTGGGTTTTGACTCTTATTTGCAAAAGCCCTGCAGCCTAGCTCTAAGCCTTCAAGCCAAACCTACTTGAATACAAAAGAAACCAACACAAACTGATTCAGATATTTACATGTCAGATTAACTTATGTTTCTTTGGGTGGTTGACAAACTTCAGAGGTGCTAGGGAAGAGTAACAAGATATAAGCAACTAGCTGGTGGTCTTTGGTAATGTTTTGCCAAATAGCGAGGCCAAGTTGAAGAAAGGTTGAAACATTATTGCTGTGGTGTGTTCAGGAGAGGGAGATCAGAAGAGAGGAAGTTGTTGCCAATTAGTTGTTGTTGGGCTGCAATACTGAAGAGATGGTGGGGGTGCTCTAGACCACCTCCCTACACACTACACGCCCTAAACACAAAAAAATTTTATTATTGTATTGGACTTCCAGGTCAGCCTAGCTCTAATGGTGAGGAACTTGGTTACAAGACTAAGGTCTTGGGTTCGATATACCAGCAACTAACCCTTTTGTCTTAAATTTGTTTTTATTATGTTTCCTAGCCCTTACCTTTAACTATTTCAGAAGTTATATTTCACGTTTTAGTGAAAACAGATTTTTTTTTGTTTGACTATCAAAGTGGGGTTTCAAGTGAATTTTTAATATGGCTAGAAAAATTATTTTTGTCCCAATTTTTTCTAGTAATCCCTACTATAAGCTTTCAAATGAACATACTTTTTCTAGGTTCTGAGACCTCAAGTATTTTTATACAACCCAGCCCAAAGGCCTACCTATTAGACGTTTGACTCACTTTTTAGGCTAGGTGTCTAGTTGCAAAATTAAATTTTAACAGGGGTTATGCCCCCAGTAATTGAGTCTGAATATTTCTTTTAGAATTCAATGGACAAGTAACGTAGTTAATATCTTTGGGTGTTTTAATTTTTCATTTTGATTGGCTAAGATTAATGCTAGGACACACCTATGGCTTACTAGAATCAATGACGCCTTTACATGGCCTCTAATATTAATATCGTTTCACTAATATTAGTAGCAATATATTCTAAACGGCTAATTTTGTCAATTAGATTTTGAGAAAATGCGTGATCAATTTCATTTGATCTATCGCTCACTTACCTTGTTACAAGATAATTTTATTAATTCGTTTTAGCTCACTTCTATATACTTACTTCTAAGTCACTTATTAGATAAATCTGATTGCTTGATAAATGGACAGAAATAATACGAATAAAATTGACTTGCTAAATAAACACATAATTAAATTGGATTTTACTTTTAACATGGTCCACTTTGCTTTGTATGTCTACCAACAATTGATCTTTGACCTCAGTCTGATCGGGTGTAGCACTAGCTATTATCCTGCTGACCAGTTCCCTTTTGTTGGGTTACAAATGTCCTTCAATCAGGTGAATCATAGCCTTAGATCGTTTCCTATCCTGAAGTGTACTCAGTTTAGGGTTGACGGTCAAAGTGAATGGAACGGATCAAAGCTTTTTATTGAAATGAGGGATAAAATATATACAAGGAATACATCTTGTTATTTTCTCACAAATGCAAGAACTTTTAAATGAAACTCATAGATGCAAAGGTAGCAACATAAAGGAGTTTTCTGGCTTTCAAGGCTCTGAGAGAATTTGTGTAAGGAGACACCCTTTATTCATGATCAAGTCCTTTTATATAGAGAGGCCTTGTTACTTAATGGCTAAGATGGCCATTAGCTTCTTATCTGACTACCTATTTTTATCTAAGGAGTATAAATGCCTTTTTTCCTATTTTAGGGTGTCCTGTAAAGAGAGGAGCTTTGTAATCATACGCCTTATTTTTAATTGGGACAAATAGTTTTCTAACCATATTAAAAATTCGCTTCAAACCCCTAACCCATCATTGTTGTCTAAAACGTGAAATATAACTTCTGAAATAGTTAAAGGTTAGGAAACATAAATAAACAAATAATATATTAAAAACAGATTTAACAAAAAGGTTAGTTGCTGGTATATTGAACCTAGGATCTTAGTCTTGTAACCAAGTTCCTGGAAGTCCAATACAAGAATTAAATTTTTGGGGGTTTAGGGTATGTAGCGTGTAGGGAGGTGGTCTAGGGCAACTCTCACCATTTTGAATTGGTGTTTTGGAGTTTGACGTGAGGTTTCATAATCGGCTAGTATAAAAAATGCAACCAAACTTGATTACCTGACTCAATTTGTACCCCTTTCTTGTGGGGCTGAGCTACTAGGAACCCAGGCAATTGAAAATATTTAAAAAAGAAAAAAAGAGAAGGAGCTTTGGTCACTGATTATATCCATGTTCACTAATTTTTCTGATGCTTACAAGATGACTAAGATGGCGAAAATCATTGAAATGCACTGATTGCTCTTTGCCTTTCTCTCCAATGAATAGCTACATAGCTACAGGCCTACAGCACATGAAAACAGAAAGTAGTGATTGCTTCATTTCACGTAAACAATGATTCTGTAACCGATGAACAGTTTCATGCTTTTATGTTTCTGCTTCTTTTCCTTGCGCAAGTGTTGTGCATGATGAGTAAGCCTCGTGTTGTGCTATAATGGAAGAATGGGCATGTCAAAATTTCAACTGTGGTTTTCAACAGGATGCCATCACAAATGTGAAGCAGCAGTGTAGTGATTTCGTGATGACCCGAAACATCCAGTGCCATGAAATGATTGAAGATGTACAAAGGCAAGTGGCAGGTCTCAATTTTGGTACAGAGGGAAGAAGTGGCTACAACTATCCTTCAGGTGGACAACAACCGTCACAAAGAGCTGTCTCTCAACCTGCAGATCCCCAAAGCTTGCAGCATACTTCACGCCCAGCTTACTACCAATCCGCGGAGCCACCGGCAGGTGGATTTTCGCAGCCCCAGCCTCCATATGGCTCATCCCAGCAACCCCCCTATCATGCCCCACTACCCGCTGGGAATCATTACCAGCCTCGGCAGCCAGTGGGTGGCCATGAATATGGACAACCTGCTTACCCAGGGTGGCGTGGTCCATATTACAATGCCCACGCACAGCAACCTGGTTCTCACCCTCCACCTTACACTATCCCTCCTCAGCAACCTGGATCACACCCTCCGCCTCCCTACACTGTGCATTCCCCATATCCTCCTCAAGGTGCCTACTATAAGCACTGATAAAACATGATTGTGATGTTGCTTAATTTTTTATTGTTATGCTTCTCACTTCCGTTTTTGGGCAACAGCTAAGAACGTATCCTAAGTGTAGTCGTCTCTTATGCAGTGGGTTTGTTTTTGTTTTGCATGCCTTGCCAGCCATAAGCAGCCTGTATTCATGTATGTGCACCCTATTCTTAATAATATCATCAGCTGTGTGATTATTAGGCATTGCCTTAGTTTTGAGTAACCAATTATGAGTAAAAGAAGAAGAGTAAAGACCTTTTTTAGCATATCCGCCTAAGCAGAAATTTGTTGTTTGATAAGCAGCTACGTGGGAAGTACATTTTGAAAATGTACTTGTGCGTGCGTACAAGTTGAATAAGTCTTCGAGTTAAGAATGTATTTTCAGTTGTTTCAAAACGTTTTTCTTTTGAAAAGTAAGTTTTCTGAAAATCAAAATAATGTTTTTCGAATATTCAGAAAATCGGTTTCTAGGGAGCTAATATCTAAAAATACTGATAAAAGCTAAGTTTCATGTCTCCAAGAAGTGACATAAAGTGATGCCAAACAGATTCTGAATTATTTTCATGAAAGAGCATTTAATTATGGAAATTATTAAGTTAGGTGAACATTTAACTACTGGTATAGGATGAGAAATTATTAATGATATGAGAGGAGAGAGAAACTATTAATTGAAATGGCGATGATTGCTAATTTGCATAAAACAAATTACTTGCATGGGAGGGTGGAATGATCTGTTAACGCAAGTCAAGTCATGGCCCATTTCAATAGCTGTAAAACGGTAGACACATAGAAAATATAAAATTCTTTATTTGAAAAAAACAGAAAGGAAGATTGACGATGTAAAAGATATCTGTAATCCGAATAAATAGCCATCCGATCAAATAAAGCAGACCGGTGAAAAAAATAAGTGAATTCCAAATAGCCTTTATGATGACATTAGTCATATGAAAAACATTTCTTAAGCAACAGCCTCTGATAATTTATTCAAAGGTATTTTTGATTTTCTTTCCCAACAGCACAAACTGGCTCTGGATGTTTCTTGTATATATGTAAAGAGCTAAGCATGCTTTTATGATTCAAGATGTTATGGCAGTCACCTTGGGACCCAGAGAGAGAGAGAGAGAGAGAGAGAGAGAGAGAGAGA
>JAYJMB010066689.1:0-25041 GCA_036873735.1 Pouteria campechiana
AACAGTCTGCGGGGGTGTGGCCAGTGAGTGACACTGGTGCTCAGTGAGGACACTGAGGTCCTTGAGGGGTGGATGGCATGAGTGGCATCCCACATCGCCTGGGTGAGGAAGGGAGTCTTGGGCTATATTGTGGGGGCTTGGATGTGAAGGTGTGACCCGTTTTGGCGGGGCACGTGACGAGCCTGCTGGACAAAACCGTGCAGGTGTGTGCCCAAAGCGGACAATATCACACTGGAGCCCCGGGTTGTTACAAATTTCTATGATGTTAAGAGAGTTAAATGCTACTACTCTTATTCCCTTATTTAATCCTCCCTATGTTGCATCAAGTGAATGAATGAGATTTGGTAGGAGCTTGATGCGAATAGTTTGACTGCATGGTAGTGAATTTTGAAGAATCCATTGCGACTGCTGATCCAACCCACATGCGGATGGAGCCAGTGGGGCCACGGGTTGCTGCCTCACTAATGGCGCAGTCTGGGTTTGTTTTCTTACACGATTTTGGAGCTTAAGAAACCTCCATAGTCGTCCTCAAGGCCTTGGGGAGTATCAAAGTGAAAAAGAGTAATAAACGGCTTCACACCTGTCCGTGCACATTGCAGATATCGTTAGACGTTTTAAATCAGAAATTTTGGATATTTGAAAGATATTGAATTGTTTCGAAAAATCACCGTTGGATACGAGCTCGTTGATGAGGTCGTTGTAGTATCGGATGCCTTCCTCGTTTACTGCCCCACGTAAATTTCCATCTAATGAAATTCAAGAAGAAAAATTTTAAAAATATGGAATTCACCATATTTCACCAAGTTAACATCACACTAGTCAAATGCCCGCAATTATTATCTTTACCCACACATACAAGATGCTTCATCATAAAAGTCATCCTTGTGTTCGTCCGATCGTCGGTGGACAAAACAACTCGAGACTTTTCTCTGCTTTTTAAGGACTAATTATATGCTTTAGTGAGCCACATGATAGAGAGACTCTGCTTTTAACAATTACACTCTTTCTATAAGCTTTCAATGTATGCTTTTTTGGGACAGTGAAGAGACTCCACTTCATGGTGGGGTTCAATTGGGATGGAAACGACCACCTTAAGGATCTGACAATTGATCGGCAATCAGGGGCCCCTTGATAGTTTTTAGGAATCTTTGTACATTTGCTTTAGGATAGTGGTATCACAGCCACATCTAATCGTTAAAAACGACAACCGATTATCATGCCAGTGGAAGAACCGAATACCGATTGTTATTTAAGAAGACTATCAACCGTCAAAGCAGTTTTTCGAAAGCTGCAAGCATAACTTGATGAATTCTAGATACTCAAATGGAAGTAAATTGGTGAGAGCAATGGCTTGTATGAGTTCATCTTAATCATTATGTTTGAAGTCAAAAAGATGAATATGAGTTCCCCTAATATCATTTGATATATATCACAAAAATGAAGATTATTCTTTACAGCTAACCTGAATTGTCCCATTCTCCGATAAGTTTAACTTTCTTTTATCACGAAGACCCATAAAATGGTCTTTCGCCAAAGTTTAATTAGAAATTTCACCTTAAATACAGCCGTAATTCCTTTTAACAATATAAATTTCAGCAACAGTAGTTCAACTATTTAGCAATGAAATGCTTATAGCTTAAGTATGATGCAGTAACTCGCCAGACTAACAAAATGAATCTAAAGCAGTATAGTTGTATTTTTATCTTACATGGCAATATTCGGGGCCACGAGATGGAGAATCTGTAAGCATCCATTCCCATTTCTGTCATAATGTTTACATCTTCCTGCAGCTTCTTCTCATCAGTCAAAAAGCAGAGAGGGGAGAGAGAGAGAGAGAGAGAGAGAGAGAGAGAGAGAGAGAGAGAGAGAGAGAGAGAGAGAGAGAGAGGCGCAACCGACCTTGTAATAGTGATAGGAATCAACAGCTACATCTCCATTGCTTCTGTCTTTAATTCTCTCTACAACCAAATTGAAAGAAGAAAAGAAAAATATATCTCTTCAATGGTGCAATAAAAACAACAGCTTCTCTCAAAGCATTCTGTGCGGCTACACTGCCTACACTACAAAATTATCTCGAGTAAGCTGTGATTGCTAACATTAACTCACCAGCATCTCGAAGATCATTATTGTATAGGACTTTTTGCATTTGCCTCCCCATCTTTTTGTAATTTTATAATTTTTATGTCATAATTATTGATTTTACAAAAGAACCTTTACTTATGAATTTTATTTGTAAAATCACTCTTCTTATCAATAATCATTAGATTTTTAATTGAAGTCAAAGTTTCCTTTTTCAAAATTTAACCTATTCATTATCAAGCGTAGATAAGGCATAATCTAAATATGCTATTAAATGTCTTTGATCATATCCAAGTGAACTACAAATTTTGGTTAAAGATGATGATAGGACCATTTATGCAAACAAAATTTATAAGCGAAGATGATTTTACAAAATTAATATTTATGAAGTAAAATTACAAAATCGCAAAAAGATAAGAAGGCAAATGCAAAAATCCCCTTATAATAAATAATTACAAATAAAAATATAATTATTTAAGAATATTTCTTAGCCAATAATATATTGGTAACCATATATCATAATAATTTAAAAACTATCTTGACTTACTTTGAAAATTATTATAATATTTTTTCTTCCCTTTTCCCTTGCTTCTAGCATATTTTATAAGTAAATGTGAATTATTTATTGCCAAAAAAAATAAACATCACATTGTCTTACTATAAATAAACTCATGACATAGAATTGCTATGATAAATCTAAAATATAAATAATTATGAAAAAATAAAATTAGTAAAGATGGTTAAATATTCCATCGGAGAAAAAGGATGCTATGCTATTTCCAAAAACAGTGTAAAAGTCCATTTAGATTACTAAAAAAATAAATATAAAAAGAAATAAAAACTACATAAAAGTAAAAATATAATATGAGTAGCATAATGAGATAAAAATAAAACAGAGGTTTGAAATAAGAAAACTAGAATGATGAGCAGGAAAAATGCGTGGTTGATGGGAAAAAAGAGAGAATTGTTGATCAGCAAATATAAATATATTTAATAAGCCTATTACACCAATCCAAGCAAGCCTGGGTAGAAAAGGTTGGATGAGAGCGTACAACTGTCCACGGTCGGAAACCAGCATTGGAAAGAGATTAGAACTTTTCTGGCCAGCTATTCCTCTCTCATGAGCAGAGGTGGGTCCCACAATTTGAAATGTTTACAGTATTAATGTTAATGTCACGTACTTATCCTCACCCTTTACCAACTTACTAATACTGAGGATTTTGGGGCAACTAGCCCAAGCTTTTGGTATCAAATGCTGTCAGAGAATGCTAACCCCCAATGTCAGAGCTTTGACTCCTAAAAGGGGTCTTTACAGGCTGGATTTAAATTATTGCTAACTCTAAGTGAGTACAGTAAACACCAATTATTAAGTCTTGAGATCATATGAACAATCCCATAGGCAGCAAAGAATTTAGGCTGATGGGCAGACGGATACCAACAAGGCAATATATCTCTTTATGAAACTGATATGTACTAATAAAAAAATAAAATTACCAAGATTTATACACAGGTAATGTGATGTTTACATATATAGGTAATAAGAAAAATAAAGTTAATAATAAAAAGATAAATTTAGATATGTAAAATTTACCAAATATCATAACAGTAAATTAGGGCGCCTTTTTTAAGTCGTCCACGTGGATCAACGACGTGGTGCCCACATGAATCACACGTGTGGCAATGGTCCTCAAATACACCTCTGTGTGGATTGCCGGCCGGCGGACAATGCGGGTTCAGTCCTGCTCACATCGATGGACAACATTGATATATCGAATCGTGCGCGTGTTGCATCTGTACGTTGAGCTGTCCCAAAAAGCAGCGGAACATCTACCGCTCGTATATGAAGCATCGGACGATCAGTGCATTAATCGAAAGGAATTAACAAAGGGTAATTATTCGAAGTACCAGGCTATACCATCTACCCTTTTAATTTTTTATTTTTCAAATTATAATTTTTTTGATAACATCTAAACTATTCATCCCACATAATATCAGCCACAATAAATGTAAACTTACAAGATTATCTGAAACTATTTTTTTAAATGCTAAAGCTCACAGGTATTTCCAATTCAAATAATCTTCAATGAATTAGCTAAATAATTCACTGATTTGGATGTTATCGAAGCATTCTAATTTAGAAGAAAACAAAAGGAACGCATGGTGCACTCACATACATTGAATAATTACCCGTTAACAAAAGTCGGCAACGATATCCAAAATATCAAAATGAAATTTTATAAAATAATCAGAGATATATATTATTTATGTTGTGTTTATTTGTCTGTTGCGAAGAAACTCACGTGACGAGAAAAACGTTCTTTAGCTGCGTGTGGAGAGAGAGAGCTGGCTGTAGAGAGAGAGAGAGACTCCCGTGACGAGAGAGAGAGAGAGAGAGAGAGAGAGAGAGAGAGAGAGAGAGAGAGAGAGAGAGAGAACCTGGATGCAGGTGAGTGTAGGTGTCCCAGATGCTCGGGCCTTTGCCACCTAGCTTAGCTGCCCCTTCGTACTGTGTAAAAAGATCGAAGTTCCGGTGAGCATGGAAGTCACTTGAACATTCTAGAAATTTCTAGATCGGTGGAGGCTGTGGGAAGGAACCGAACCTGGTAAGCTGAGGAACCAGTGCCGAAGATGAAATCGGGAGGGAAGCTGCTCCGATTCATATGGACGGAGATACGTGCCGGAATGCCGTTGGCACTTGAGAGGTAGAGGACGGTCAGGAGGAAGAGGGTGCGCAGGCCTGCCATCCCAAGCGCCATTTTTCTACCGCTCTCACCAACTTCCTTCCGGACTTCTCCATAAATAGATTCGATTCTTTTTAAAAATGCCCTTGTAACTGCAGAAATATGACGAAAATGCCACATGCACCTTTCCCAACTTCTAACCCTCTGCTTCTCCTTTTCAGCTCAAGGTTTATTCTGAAGCCCCTTCATTAGATTTCATTTGATTTTGAGAGAAAATGGAAAAATAATGCAAAAAAGAAAGATCAAATAAAGCCAGACCCAAAAAATAAATGCTAACAAGATAATAAAATAAAAATAAAATAAGAATACGGCAACATGATGACTTAAAAAAAATGTATGATCAACTATATTGATGATTTAATTATATCTATGGTTGCATACAAATTTTTCATAGGGGACATATTTGTATAAAACTAGTTGCACTAATAATTTTTATATAACATCATTATTTCAGCCCATTTTTTGTGATATTTTAATTATATTAAAATCCCCTATGTTATTTATTTTCATATATTTAATTATTAGTGTAACAATCATTTGGGTAATAGTAATGAAGACTCTTTAGAGATATATAAAGTCATCTAATTTAATACTATTCTAGTATGACTTAAATTTTCAATGAGCATGATTTTTATAGTTATATTTAAATATATAAAAATAATTAATTTTAATATAATTAAAATATCATAGAGGGCTCAAATAATTTAATAAAATATTTCTTACAATCCATTGCATGCAAATATTTTTTATATCATAAAAATGAATTCGAAAACTCTGTTTGGACCTACTCATTTGACTATATATCAAAATAGCCTCCCAAGTTTTACCAATTAAGTGTCATTTTAGTCATTCATTTTTTTATTAACTTGGAATATATTAAAAATGAAGAGGATTTTAATCAATACATAATGATGGAACCTATGAAGACTAATTATATTAAAGTAAAAAAAAAAACCATATTGGAACTAGGCAATTTGATTCTATTACACCCCAGGCTTACCTCGAACATGTGAAGGTCTCGATCTCGGTGGTTCTTTTATCTTCCCACCGGTTTGGCTTGGAAATTTATATTTTTTTTATTAATTTTGCATACTCCTACGATAATAGTTTAATTTTTTTTTTCATCATTATCATTACTTTTTGACCAACGTCATTTCTAGTTCTGATGTCTCCTAGCGTCACGTCACGAACGCCATATTGGCCGGATAAGATAATGGCATGTGGCTGCAATTGCAAGATCGAATCATTTGACTGATGCACTTGTGGCTGCAATTGCCTGGCTTGAAAGTCTGCCTTCCTTGATTGCGATTCCCCCCCAGTGGATCATGGACTTTACTGCTAGACTCTATTAGTTATTGATGTTTGAAATTAACAAGCAGAAAGAATTAATTAATAAATAAAATATACATAAAAATGTGAGTTTTGATAATCTAGTTTTTGAAAAGATGGGGAGATAAGGGGAGAAAAAGTTTTTCACCCTTTTACACCAAATTATCCGTATCTCTAATATAGTTTGTCACCTTAATTACCTAATAATTTTATTTTTTTAGCATTATATTTTTTTCACACATGTGAAAGGTTTAAAAATTAAATTAAAATCAACAGTATTACAGAACTTGTTATTTTTTGTGATGAAGTTTCTATTTTTGGGCAAATCTCATCATTTTTTTGCAACAGTAGAAAACTTCTGGTACAACACATCAAAGGACCCTGATTCTTATCATACGGGTGGCTTTTTTTTATAATAAATTCAACCAGGCCTATGTCTTTTTTAAATTGCAATTTGAAATTAAGTTTAGGGTAGTCCACGCCTTTGTAGGCCTAGTCCAATGGAATTATTAAATTAAAAAAAAGGAATTTCAAAGGACACAATTCTAAATATCTCTAATGATATATTTGTTTATGGTAAAATAGCCATGGCATTTAGTAATTTGAAACTCCACCGTTTGGCCCTACACTTGTGAAGCCTAAGAGAGCTTTCCAGTGCCTAAAAGCACAGTACTTTTGTCTCATTTATTAGGTATTCGAACAAAAAGAAAAAGAAAGTACTTTTAAGAACCGCAAAAGCTATGTTAGTGTGTCTTGAAAGAAGGACCATTTTAGTGTTTTTGCCAACTGACTTTTGTGGGGGATGCACTAACATAACTTTTATTCTAAGATGCTAAGATGCGCCAATGTCATTTTCACAGTTGCTAAAAGTGTTTTCTAATTTTGGCCAAAACAATCGGCTTTTTAAGTATTGAAAAGAGTTTTTAAGCTCATAGATGTAAGCCAAAAAGGTCCGGAGCTCCATGAAAACATATGAATTATTTCAGTAGGTTTAATGGTTGGGGCGCCTGCACCAACCCAGTGGTCAACTGTAAAATGGCAGGGGGTTGTGGCCGTACACTAGCAATTTAATATTAAGTAGGTCAGGCAAGTGGATGGCCACAACCATCACCTAAATCATGCCTATTTATGCAATCATTGATTAAGCGGTGAATTAAAAAAACTCCATGCTTCCACTTTCAGTGGATTTTACTGTGTTTGTCAAACCCCTGGCAGATTGCTATTGATTTCACCATGCCATTGCCACACATCCATCGGAATTGATACGAGCATAATTCCTACCTCTTGGAATTTGATATAAACAAGAAGAATGAATGATAATGTGATATCCTACAATGCTATCATAAGATTATTAGATTGATGTAGGTGTAGTGGTGCTTTTTTTATTAGGATAATCAAGTCAACCATGAAATTAATGTTCTAAGATGTTAACCTCTTGCCATTAGAATCTACATATGAAGGGTCAAATTATTAATCATAACTCATTTACTTAGATTTATGGATAAATTATAGAATTAGTATAGTTTCTGTAGTGGAAAGAAAATAAGACAAGAAAATTAGGATAACTCAAGAGTTAAAATTTGAATATGCATAAAGTCTATTACAGAATGTAACATGAAAAAGATTGTAAACATATCAACTCATCCCGAAAGGGTGTAAAATGTGCATATGTGAGCGTTTTATTTAATTAATTAATTTAGCCACTAAACTACTGCAAAAAATTTTAGGTATGAAGTACTTGATATATAAAGTTAATCTATGAAATTTTAGTATAATCATGAGCATAAATCTACAAATGACATCTTGGGATATCTCATAAGAAAATCTTTACCTATATAGCCTTGGATTTTGTAAGCCTCGTGCCTGCTACAGCCTCATGGTTTATAAGCCAACATGAGCATATAAGAGGTGCCACTTGGTCTATTTAGATGCAGTTTTTGTTGCATTCTTCCTTTGGTCAGTCGTCCATCGATGCCCAAAACAAAGGAGTAGCTACAAAACGAGAGATTTTATTAATAAATGCGCTTGTTTTGGGCCAGCGATCATTCTCAAACTTGATAGGATCAATGGAACTAGCTGGGATTTGGTCAAATTACTTTAATTCATTTGTATGGGAACATTCGGCCGAATGATGATGGTAGGCTGGAAATCGATCGCGTTGGTACATAAATGTAGATTGATTTAAACCCTAACCAATAATCCAATTCGATTTCTGTTAGGGATGGATTTAACTTTTTAAAAATTTGTATTGAAATAATTGAAACTGAACCTACCTTGATATTGATATTAATAGGATTAATAGTAATCCAACCCATTGGGTTAAGAGCCTACGTAGCTTATCAAAACCCAATTGATTTGGCAAAAATCTCTACATGTACATAATTATTTACATTAATCCTTATATAATTTTATTAAAACTGAATTATTAAAAAACGGGGAAAAAATGAAGCTAGAAATGGCATCTAACCTGGTGCTCTAGCTGACCAAATGAAGCAGGATACAAAAATGAGGTCCAAAGTACATATATTGGAAGCAGATTAAAAGCAAACCTTACTATTCCAATATATTTAAAAATAGTCAAGGTGTTTGCATCCTTTATCCACGCAAGTAAAAGAAATACTAAAACTCTTATTTCCTTCCCAACAAAACCTATCCATCTATCTTATTATACTAATTTTTCATTTTAATTTAATATTATATTTTATATTAATTTAAAATTTGTAAAAAAATAAGTACAATAAGATAAATGCATAGGTTATGTTAGGATTTAAGTAAGGGTTTTAGTGTATTTTTTACCTTATGTAAAAATACAGTATATAAATATATTTTTTATTTTATGAATATATTATGTATAATAACATCCATCATTTTCCATTTACAAACAATACTACAAAGAGAACAGGTAAACCATCATTTTATACATAGACCTTATCGTAAATATAATATATAATTTATTGTTTTAATCAACTCCACAAATTAGATATCATATATACATAAATATTGAACTTCAAAGAATATAAAATAATATAATACTTATATGAGCCACGTCATTTGAAAACAGACATTTTGGCTTTTCTAGCCTATTTGAACAACCAATCTTCGTGAATTTTTCTAGGACGACATTCAGTTTAGAATATAAGGTAATGAACAGTTTAGATTCTAAGAATGAAATGTGTAGATCCCATTAACAAGCGGCAGGAGTCCCATTTAAAATAGCAGGTAAATATTGGCGATGATCTCAGTCTGAATTCTAACCGCAATGTATATGGCAAAGTAGCTTTGGATTGATAGCATGACACCCTCCGAGGTGTAATTAGTTAAATATTCAAGTACATTATTTCTAAAAAGATTCATGAAAGGAAACCAGAGAAATCCATGCAAGCCTGATAAATGCAGTTTGCTGACTCCCCAATTGCATACATGTGCCCATGGATGAAGAATACCCAGGGATTTGCCATCATTGAAAGCCTTACTTCCATCTAGCTGACTAGCTGCTCATGAATAAAGATTGGAAGCAGTTCCCAAACAAGCAAGATGGTATAAAAAGCGTAGATCTTACAATTTCAGGGAGATATTGCTTCCTCCATCTATAAAAGGACCCGTCAGATCAACAGAGCCACATGCATCCATGATCGGATTTTGGCAAACTGCATATGCAAGATACTGAATTCTCCTTATCGGGACCAGTTCATCTGATGGCTAGAAGAGTTATAAGCTCGGGACTGCTGGAGTCCCATGTACTGTTGGCCTGACTCAAGCTCACCAGTAAACTGACTACTTACTTGCCCTGGAACTCGTCTTGGACCCAATTCATGAGTCATGTAATGGGAATTGCCACTAGATTCGTGATCCCTGAAACTCCATGTGTTGCCAGCAAAACTGCTTGTGGTAGTGCCATGAATCAGTTGATGGGCATTTGCAGCAGCAGCTTCATCATTCAGGTAATTGTTTGCCACAAGATCTGAAGCTCGATTCCTGGGGGACCATGGCTGAGATGACAGAAGAGAGAGAGCACAGCTGGAGCTCAAGACTCCCAATGATTCAGATGCTGAGAATTCTGAACTGGGAAAGGGCAGCCTGCTGGTTGAACTAGGTAGATCCGCATGGGGCCAATGAGCAAGGACATTTGCAGAAGGAACCTCCGCATTCATTTGCCAGATGTATGGTGTATACCTTCCTGTCGTAGAACATTCGTTGGTCGGTGCCGGGTCACTGGCTTTCATGGTTGGCCACATATCTCTGCCCAGTGCTCTAGCGTACGTGAAATCCATCAGAAAGCCTCCAACTCGGCTGTTGTCTTCTGTCAATGGAAGCATTTAGAAATGCAAAAACTAGCAATTCAATAGAAAGACTACCCAATTCAAGGGCTGCAGCAGGCTTTCATAGGACATGGTTCAAAAGTGACAATTTCACATATCTGGAAGTTCCGAGCTGCACAACTGAAATGATGCCCTCATCAATGAATTAGATGGTCAGCTCTAAAAACAAGGAAGATATTGCAAGTGTCAAAAATTGGTTTCCTTATTTTTCATAGGTCAGTGCATATAAAGCAAGGGATGTCCTGCCAGAGGTGTTCAGCAGGGCGAGCTGCTCAAACCTCACACATATGCAAGTCCCAAGAAAGCATACTCATGTATGTGCCTTTATTGATGGAAAACAAAAAAGAAACTTGAAAGCAGATAAGATTTCCGAATTGAAAACCATTATGACTGAAATAAAATATTTGAGCAACAAGTGGTCTAGCAATGGTGTCTGACCATGGAAAGATGATGAAAACCGTCCATAGCGAGACAACAAAGAACCTAATGGTGGCTTCCTCCGACGCTCATTGTGGCCAGCCAGTCGTCTGCGACAGCTCCGTTTTCCTTGGTCAAATTCAGGAAGTTGATGAAATCTGGGATAAAATTATCAAACAGGTAACTATATATGTTGCGTTTAACTGACTTTCTTGACACCTTGTTGCCAATTTTAAAAGATAATTGGATGATAGACTATCCATCATTAAAATTATATTAATAAAAACATAATGCGGTGGCTTGGAAGAGTAAAGAAGAAAGGTTGGACAATATGCCAGTAAAAAGATAGAAGCTAACCAGCAAAAGCCAAGTAATATAAATACCAAAACCTATGACAAGGATGCAACACTAATTTGACATCATGACATTCCAATACCTGATAATCTTCCATTATTGCAGATAGTTCTTATCAAAACTCAGACTTTAAAGTTGAACTATTTTATGATTTGAATCATTTGCAGCAGGCATACTTCTAGGATTCACTTTGTCCATCAATAACATGTATTACCTTGCCAATCCATGCAGATTGAGAGGATATCAGCTCTATTGATACAACTTTTGTTATGTATTTTCTTGAATAAGCAAGCAGTAAAGAATTTCATTTTGTTAACATAAAAATGCACATGCATAGTTAACCAAGACACTGGGCTTTGGCAACTGTAATAAGAACCTAAACAGTTTACGGAGGACTAATGGATTGGAAAGAATGAATTATTGATTCATCAATTCTTTTTTACCTAATTATGGTCCCAGACATTGGCTTGGGCAAATAAACTGTTACAGGTACAGTATGGAGGAAATTAAAAAGACATACTCAAACAAATGCCTAAAAATCACAATTTCACAAAAGTCACCAAGTTTAATACATACAATGTTGATATCTTTTGTAAAGGTTAATTTGCAAGGGAATCTTAGCCATACAAATAAGGTAGTGAAAACTAAGATGAACCCAATACTGGATCACCAGACAATCCACCAGTCTGCTTTTATCTTTGCCAAGAATAGCATTTCACAAATCTCACCCATCAAACATACAGCGCTGATACTAAGCAACAACCTCATTACCACTCCAACAACCTACATACTTGCTGGATTATAATACATGTCACCCATAGATATTATTGTTGAAAGAGGGCAAGTGGGATGCTCGCAGAGGTTGAGCATGTAGGGTGGGCAACTAATACATGCTATCTCAAATGATCATGAATCCTTCCTCATTATACTAGAACAATTTGCACGCTGTGCATCATTTAACATTCTTTGCTCCACATCTAAATTTAATTTCAAGAATTTCAAATGCCATCTTGTTATCCTTTCTAAATTCAGGGTCTGATTTTGAACATTCCCCATATATCTGGTGATTTACATCTTTATTTCAGTTAAGAATTCCTGCTCAAGTCTCCTATGCATGACGCTACCAATTGATTTTGTGCTTGAAATTAGCACAGATCAAGGTTTGGTCATCTACAACACAATGTGGTAACACTCCAAACACCAGCAACAAAAAAGAGAGCTCATCAATGAGACCCAATGCAAAACCACTCTAATTCAAAGACAGAAGAAAACTATATAAAAGTTTTAAAAAGAAATTTCTTCAATGAATTTGGCTTTCCTCAACGGAACCAATGCCATAACTTTCTTACCAATGATAGGATACACATTTCATTGTCCGGTGATAATAAGTAAAACTAAAAAAGATGAAAATTTACTTCATTTATCAAGGGCTAAGGCAAAGACAGTCAACGCGTTTCTCGATGCTGAAGATTACAAAACACCAAAGGTTTTTGGCCCTCCGCAACCAAAATCCAGAGGAAATATACAATAAACAGCACCACAAAATGGCCCGATACAGCAGTTTCATAAACAAAGCTATCATCATGGAATTTACATGACAAAATTTCACTTTCAGTCCAATTAACATTGCTTGGAGATCAGCATTTCGCCCGTGACGGTAGCACTATAATCAGTAATACACAATCTAATACGTAGAGATATTTCAAATCAACTACAAAATTCATACTCAGTGAGACACAAAGCAAGCCAGAGTACAAACAACCCAAATTCACAGACCGAAAAAAAGGTCCATATGCATTTAAAAAATACAGTTCAAAAGAAGAAAGCAAGAAAGGGAAAAGGAAGGAAATCCACTCCATCAACACAAAAAAGCCTATCTGAAAGATAGAACAGCAAACCAAACATCTGAAATTCTGGATTTTAAACCAAACAGAATACAAAAAAACACAACTGACCTGCTGCACTGCTGACAAAACCTCTTCTCCAGACCAGCAACAATGACCTTAGGAGATTTTGAATGCATAGCACAAACCTTATGCCTGCAATAGTAAGCCTTTGCACCAGTCAAATCCACCATACAACCTTCAACCTGACATCTAGGGGGCTGCCCTGCTTGCACCGCTCCCTTCCCCTTCTTCGGCGCCATGGAAGACGACCCCGAAGCCTCCGAGGAAGCCGCAAAGCCGCCTGCAATGGCAGAAACCCCACCACCACCATCCTCAAAATAGATCTTCTTCCCAAATTTTAGCCCATTAAGAGAATCTGATGAAACTGAACCGGGACCCGACCCAGAAGCTCCACCCAAAGAGCTTGAACCCATTTCCATTCTAACAGCCTACTTCCCATACATGGACTTGTTCTGGTGTTGAAGGAGGGAGGGGCAAAAGAAGTAGGCTTCGGAAGGGAAGGTGTTTAAAGATCTGGTGGGCAAAGAACGGGAGTTGGATTTTGCAGGCCGAAGGCCGTTGGTTGTTTTGCTGAAGCTGCTGCAGAGTTGGATAAAGCCGACACTGACACTGGGACGATGCCAGCTTATGTCACGGAACAGTAGAGAGAGGGAGTACTTGGGCTTTTGGAGGTTCTTGTTCTTCTGCGCTTTTTAAACTCTTTTTCTTTGGTTTTGGATGGTGATGCCGCTGCCTTGAAAAGGAAAGGTTGGTAACTGAAAGAAGCCTGCTTTCTTTCATCAAGAACTTTATTTATCTGAGGCTCTCTATCACTGCTAGCTTGTCTGCAGGTCGAGCTGTTTTAGGCAATCTTGCATTCATGTTTGGCGCAGTTATTTTGAGAAATGTAAAATGATCTGTTGGTGCAGCTGCTGCTCTATTTTGGGCCGTCCAATTTGTAGGTTATGTTGTTAATCAAGGGCCCCCCATGTATTAGACTGCATGTGACTTTTTTACTTTTTATGATATATCCTCTTTGAATCGGATGTCGATTGTTTAAAATTGAGGATAAGAGCAAGATTACTATTACCATCGTCGGCATCCATTAACATTTTTCAAATTACTATCGCATAAGAAATTTCCCGTTGAGACTTGAGAAGGCTATTTACTTTTATGGGACTTCGATTAGCGCTCGTAAGCGGATCTAAGTTTTGAATTCGAGCAAATCTTCACGAAATAAACAGGATTTTTTTTTTAATTCTACTGCAGAAAAATTGCTGTTTCAATTATCTTCAACAAGTTTTTTTTTTTTTATTGAAGGGTCGGGATATTGGACATGAATTTCGAAATGGTGGTTGAGCATCAGTCGATTGACACTAGCTTTTCAGATTTTCATTCGGCGTAGAGGGAGTACAGCAGGAAATCTAGCAAACATACCATGTTTAGATTTTGGTTGGGAAACGAGTTCCGGAAGCGCCCTCCACGTTTCATAGAATTACCGAGGACCCTGCTGCTTTCTCTTCTTCCTCCCTTCTCCTCCTCCCCCTTCTCTATTCTTCACAATTTCTTTCTTCATGAGAGTGGTGGCATATTACATTCTGGGCTAAAATTGAAAGTAGTGATTCATAAGATCAACGGTCTGGATGTTCTGATTATGTATTTGATTGAAAGGAACACCAGCATAAACCCAGCATGCCTAGGAGTTCCTTATTCTGTGGGATAATTCACAAAAATTTAATTTATTGAAGACAGACCGGCTCATCATTCTAAGGTTGATTCGAGAAATTTACAGCCGTCATCTTTAGGTTCATCATGATTCCCGAATTTTGGTGCTGTCTTTTTATTTTCAGATCCGTCGTGATATACAGCTAAATCAAGTCACAGGAAATAATTTTAACTTAAAACCCGAACAGTCGTTACCTTTCAGAAAAAAAATGTTATCCCATGTACAAAAGCTAACAAATAGAAGTCTTCTTACTCTCTTGTGGGTTGGAAAATGATTTAAATTTTTTTAATAAATTCATTTATGTTATCTAAAGAGATTTTATGGTCACACCCTATACGAGCATTCGATGAAGAAAATTCGGGTATCATTTTTAAGTATACGTAGAAAAATTGTGATAGATGGCTTAAATTTGGTCGAATAATCATGGCGTGACCAAAACAAAAGACCATCGAAATCTCTTAACTCAAACATTGGATCATTCTCATATAATTAAAATGAAAGTCCATCACAGTCTTTTTTATAATCTACAAGATTAATGTAACTCAAACGTTGAGGGAAATTATTACCCAAGCAGCAAGCTATTTGATTAATTAAATATTCAACATAATCCTATTTACAAAATATTCTGAGAAATTTCTTGTATATATTAAATATCCAATGCAAGATGAGAGGCGGATTTTCGCTTATTGCTCGCTTCCGTGATTCCATCATTATTAGCAACTGATGGATTGGGTAAAATCTCATAGCGTGCGTTAGGCATGCAGAAATTTTCGGGCCTATAAGGGATGTGGTACCCTCGAATAATTGGATCCAGCCAAAGATGGTGGTTGGTTTGAAGTTGAGGACTTGATGATTTTTAGAATAAGATTGATCGATGGCGCAAAAATGATCGATTCATCTAGCGAATCATATTTCCATGATGATTCTTAGACTGAGCTTGATCAAATGGTGCAAAGATAAATTTAAAAAAAAAAAAAAAAAAACTCTGTGATTGCAAAGTTCTACTAGAATTTCTGCTTCATATCATATTGAAATTCAAATTCTAAACATTAATAATAGAGGAGAAATGAAGATTGAAGATACCTGGAAAATAAAATCACAAAGACAATTTGTAGAAAAACTCTGCAATTTCCACCCTTCTACTCAAATTTCTGCTATGAGTAATCCATAAATAAGAAGTACAAAGAAAAATAGAGTAGACTGGAAGACCTTGGAAACCTAAAACAGAAATCACAAACAACGTTTGCAGAAAAGCTCTATAATTTCAAAGGTCCACTCGAATTTAGACTTCCAAAGCACGAGCATCAATGAGAAGAGATGAAGAACCTAATAACAGAAATCATAACAAAAATTTGAGGGAAAATACTTTAATTAATATTTCTACTTAAATTACTACTTCGAAAAGTTCCCAAATCCAAATTATGAACAGAAACGGACATAAAAATCTAAGTTACAGCGAAGGTGAGGCCAGACTCTTCGTAAAACAACAGCGAAATTCAGAATTGTGGATGATGAAAAGCATTATTGCAAGCCTCATAAAAGGACTTTATAATGCAGCACATCCCCAAGTTCTGCTTAAGTCTTTTCCTGTGGATTCGATGCTTCTAGATCCAAATCATTGACCGTCTTCCCTTCCAAAGTCACGATCTCATTGGCAATCAAAACCCCAATTAAAGGAGGCAGGTGGCTGACGCCAACTTCAGTGGCTGAATGACTTTCCCCTCTGACCGTGGCTTTCCACCGATTAAACTTAAGATTTTTCAGCCCACCATCGAAAGCACTGTACCTTAGCTCAGTTCTCAGCATTATACAGATTATTTGCTGGAGCACTGGATTGGATTACTTGTGATGACAGCAATGGCTCTAATGAACATAATCTTGCGAAATTTTCACCAAATATATCCAAGTCTTCTTCCAAACTCAAGTCAGCACTGGAGGTGGATCATCACCTCCAGAGGTATTCCCATTTGGTAGCAGCCTGGATGAGGATGATGGGCACAGTCAGAGTCGCTGGGCATGGCAGGAAACGAAACCTAGGGGACCGTCAGTTGCTACTTCCTTGAGAAGGGGCCACTGCAACAAGGGATCATTGTTTGCTTTCTGGTTATTCCCTGCAATGATTTCACGAGGATCAGAAAAAAACTAAACAGATATACGTATGTATAACAGCTTGAAAGACATTTGGAGCTTGTAAAGCTTCTCGAGCATGCCTTTTTCATTCATCATCTTCCGGAACCGATCATGGAACTTCCACCAACGATCTTCTTCTGCATTGTAAATCAAATCTGATCTGATCATGGAACTTCCACCAATGGTCTTCTTCTGCATTGTATATCAAATCTGATCTGATCATGGAAATTCCACCAATGATCTTCTCCATTGTAACTCAAATCTCTCTCTCTCTCTGTGTTGTAAAGCAAATCTGTGTTCACGCGCTACCAGTTCAATTCATTTTGTTTCGTTCATGTAGCACCAGTTCAATTCATTGAAATGCATCAATCAACTATCGACCATAGTAAGAAACATCATTCTCCATCCACAAGGGCTAGGAAAAAGATTTTTTTTTTTTAATTTCTACCAAAAATTAAATCATGGAATTGCAACTAGGGGCTGGTTATCAACATTAATTGAAATTATTATACCTACATTTTGATAATTGATTTTGTTTCAGTTGAATTATCATAATCCAATCCTGATCAAATGTCCAAACAAAAAGGAACACTGCATCAAAGTAAGCACAAACAAGCTTCAATTTCATAACCAGATATTCATAACCCAGGTTAATATTTCACAGTTCAGAGCATGGAAACACTGGAGAAATGCATCCATGTCAACTTTAACTAGCAAAATGATAGATGGAGGCAAAGGAATTAACAAAATATTTGATAAGAAGCATGACCAAAATTTCATGGTATGATTCAAGGATCAGACAATCAAACCAAGCAGGTGAAAGCAATCTACCTCATGTTGCACCCAAATCTCATGCACACCACAGATCTCTCAAATCAGCTTGTAAGTATCTCCTCAGAAATTTGTTAGATTTTTAACCTTGAGATGATTAAGAATCCTTGTATGCTTCATATACTTCTCCAACCTCCATCTCCTCATCATCAGCAGGTGCAGCACCATCTAGCATAACTATATTGTCTTCATCCTCAAACTCCCCAAACATATTTTCAACCTGGGTGTCCTCAAACAAATTCTCATCCTCTGTATGTGAGAATTCATCAAACATTCTGGGTCTCTTTGTCCGCCCTCTATACCCAATGAGGCTCTGAAGCTTCTCCCTCCACAGCACCAATGGGCATTTCTCAATCAGTTCTGACCCTTCGTATGCCTCTGTCAAATATACGCTGAGCCTCTTTCCCCTCTCTGATACATAAAAGATGCCAAAATGCTTCAAGAGGAGCCTCATAAGTTTCTGTGGCATCTTGAATTCGTGCCGGAAGTGAGTTAAATGGTCTGTCACTAGCCTCTTCTCAAGTGTAAAACTCAACAATTCATGCATGACAGCAACCGCCCGCTTATCAAACTCCTTCGATCCTGGTATCAGATCACGTGCATCAGCATATGGAGAAAGATAAGACCGCTTTTGGAAATGCTCGATCTGTCCACCGTATCTAAAGAGCTTCTTGTAATTTGGTGGGAATTTCAACAGGAAAGGAAGGCAGAGCAATCCTGGTGGAGGATGACCTGATTCTGGGGCTGGAGCAACCTTCTTCTCTATCTCTGTGACTGCCCATTCTGGATTCCAAGACACAAGTTCCAAGTATTCAATATCATCAATTTTAACTACCTTAAAAAGATCCGGAAACATATGGACCCATTGGTTGCGAAAATCATAAGGCAAACCTAAGTCATGCCTAAAATGGGCAATCTTATCGATTTGCAACCGTTTATCAACTGACATCATCAAGAACCTTGTGATATACTGAGCCACTTGCGGGCTGTGCTCCTCCTTGAGCTGCTGCTGCTCTGCCACAAGATCCTCGCCCTGCCTCGTCAGTCCACACCATATCACTCCCCTCTGGTCCTTGTACGGCTCAAACAGTTTTGGGGATTTACGGATAAAATCTGAAACCTTGTGTGGCTTCCGCAAGTTGATATGCTGCCGATACAGCTCCAATTCTCTCAGACGCATGATCTGCTCAGGCTGTTTCTTTAGGAGCTCGATCATGAACAGCACCTTTGAAGCTATTTTCCACTTTTCCGTCACTATTTCAAGATCATGAATCCTCTTCTTCTTGCTTCGGTCCTGGACCCGTTTACTTGAAGTCATTGACCGCACTTGAAAGTCTGAGAAAATGCATTTTGAATGTATCCTTTTGTCTAAGAATGCTCCACAGGGTGTCATGCATGAGAAGTCAGCAAAATCAGTAGCAATTCCTTTGAGTTTGTTACTCATAAGTCTAGCAATCCTCATAGGAAGCTGTCTCATTATGCACATCAATATAAGTTGCTACTCTCTTGAGCAGGGGCTGCTGCAATGAGAGATCATTGTGGGCCTTCTGTTTATTATCTGCTGCAATTTCATGAGGATCAGAACAAACAAAAAGGAATGAATAAAGCAGCTTGAAACCAATTGTTAAAACACTGAAATTGTGTTGAAAACTGCATTGCATAGAGGAATAGTCAGATGACAATGTTGTATTTAGGCATGTAGTGAGTACAGTGAATCAATCTACACCATCAATTCTCTTCCGTCCAATTTCAACATCCCACAAAAACAGTAGGGGATGAAAACAATGTTATTAGAACCAAACCGTGAGCTGAGCCATTTTTATGTCTGGTTTAGGTAGGACTGGTTCAACTGTTGGTTCAAACCATTTTAACATCACCATGATATAATTATGATGTAATAATTTTAAATTTATTTAAATTTTAAGAAATAAAATTAAATATATACAATTATATACAATATGAATAATTAGAGATGGCATATAACATCCATAATAAAAGTTACATATGATATTAAAACCTAATATACAGATCAAAATTTAAAATAAATAACTCAACAATGATGATGAAAATTTTAAAAATAATATTACACAATATTTAACAATGTAAAAGGAATCTACTGACGTGAAATGAGCCAAATGAAAATCTTTCTTTGTTCTTCTGAATCACTGACATTTTTATATAACTTACAAGTTATAAAATTAAACAAATTGATTATGCAAAGCATGACAGAAAGATAAAAAGTCAAAACACAAGGCAGACTGTTGACGGCCTAAAAGTAACAGGATTACATTTCCAATCGAACCCACACTGTCACACAACATTCCAATTTCCAATCCAACCACACAGCATTGCAATCCACACCATATAGCATCCCAATACGATCCACACTGTCACACAAGTAATCAATCAAAGGGAAAAGAAATACGACACCATACGAAGTAGAAAGAAAACCTCAGAAGGTAAGCCGCAAATGGGTGGCTGGTGACAGTAGCAGAAGAGGGTCTAGCCGGCGACAGTCGCTGCAGCGGTGAAATCGTCGAAGGAGGGCTGGTCGCGATGACAGAAGAGGCCTCAAGATGCAGAGACGCAGTTGGAGTTGTCGCCGGCGGCCAGATATGGAAGGGATGACGGATTTGGCGAAGAACCACTGCCGGCGCTGTTTGGGGGAGGTAATAGGGTGCCGCCGATTATCCTTAGCTGCTGGAGGATTTTTCTTCTTGCCGCCGTAGTCGCCGTGGTGTCGATTGTCTGTTTTGGGTCGTCGTGGGCGATGGGCCAAAACCCTAATGGGTTTCAGCGCCATGCGTTGCCAGAAGGAAAGCCGACAAGGTGGGTAGATTGAAGTTTAGGTTTGAAGGGCCTTCAAAAAATTGGGCTGGTTAGGCCGATCCAACAAGATTAAAAAGAATTTAAATTTTGAAAGATTTGGAAAATTTTGAAACTAAATTGCTCGATGATTTGTTAACACTCTCTATTTATCAATTGAAAGGAGTTTAGGATTTTCTTTCCTTATTAAAATCCATAATATTTGATGTAAAAAACGTAATTTTTTTGAAAAAGTACACCATTATTATCCACAAGCAATTTATTTGACATGTTAATAAATTTCTATAATTTTCAATAAATTATTTGAATACTTGAATAAAATTACAAATTTATAAACAATTAAAATTTTTTGGTGCATTAGTAATGCATTCTTTTGTGTATAATGCCGCCAAGTGTATGCCATTAAAATGGAATTTTTGTCCATTTCCTGAAATAACGCAAGAGTAAACTTTATTCCATTAGTCGTAACCTAAATGAACCCTAAATTGGGTCTAAATATTTAGTTTAACCTAACCTTAGGGATTAGATGAGTGGCGAACCTCTTGCCATGGAGGTTTAGCTCGGCTTTTGCTCAATTAGTAGTTGACAATAAATTGAAAAACTGAATATCGTGTATAGTTTGTCCCTCTGACTCTTAGCATGGTGTATAATATAAATTGAAAATTGTGTGGAAGTAGACGAACATTTTTCAGTATTATTAACTATAATAGAGAACTATAAGGGTTAATATGTAATTAAGGAAACTTTGGCACACATCATTTACAGATTATGTTCCTATGATTTGTATTCCTACATACATGTGTGTTGTTTGTGATCATGAAGGGAAAGATGCCAATGATAATGTGGGACTGCTGTGATTCATTCTAACACACTAACTTTATAAGGTCTATAAGCGATCGATTCAAGAACTGATTCAATTTTTCTAAATTGGGCTCATGGAAGTTTTTCACGAGACCCATGAAAAGTTATTTTCCAAATTTATTTATCATATATATATATATATATATATATATACACATACAAGGCAAACGGTTTAAAGGAATCTTCCCTTTCAAAGGAATTTATTTATTTTTAAGTTAATCCAAGATAATTAAATAAAATCCATTACAACTATCACACCTAGTAGTTAAAACATTTGTCACTTAAAGATGTATAAACATAAAAACTACTTATATTAATTTATGCATATATCAAAATATCATAAAATTTTATAGAATCATGAATTAAAATATGATGAAGGCTTTTAAAGGTATGAATGTGTAATTATATCCTCATGGGTACTATAAAAATGAAACAAAGGACAAACATTAACTCTGGAATGATCTTAATTTTGAGTTTGCCTAAATATTTAGATAATATTTGGATTATTAAATAAATAAGTAATATTATGTAAGATGTGGGAATGCTTAAAAGCAGCCGTTTGCCAAACACCTTAGGAGCAACCGACCGATCTGGCCATTCAAAATGAGTGGGCAAAATCTAAGCCTCTCATCTTCAGGTAAGTGCTCTTTTTCTAATCGGATAAGTGCTCTTTTCCCTATTTCTCGCCTCTCATCTTCCCTACAACTTTCAAAATAAAAAAAACATCCACCGCTACTGTCCCTCTGCTCCTGCGATTGCCTCTGGTCTCATGTCGACGACGGCAAACCCACTCCATTTCTTTCTCCTCCATGTACCTTCACAGGATGTCTGTCGTCTATGGTTTCAAAAACCCATCATTCTCGTCCAAATGTTCGCCCTCCACAACTGCGGAGTCTTTCGGGAAGACCTTCTCTCACCTCAAGCACAAGCTCCAACCCTTCATTGTCGATTCCATCCCCCGTGAATCATCCATCGACGGATTCCTCACTGCCCTTCAATTCTTCGTTTGGGCCAGCCAACAACCCAACTACCGCCACACAGCACCGATGTACAGCAGAGCCTGTGAATCCCTCGGCATCCATCGCCGCCCACAACTGGTCAACAATCTTCATGAAGCTTATCGGGTCGAGCGGTCCCCGGTCTCCGTGAAAACCTTCAAGATCATTCTCAACCTCTACCGCCAGGAAAAACTCCTTGATCAGGCGCTAGGAGTGCTGAGGAAGATGCGGGATTTTGGTTGTTGGCCTAATATGTCTTCATATAATGTCATCCTCCGCCTGTTTGTTGAAAAGCAAGAAGTTTCCATGGCGAAGGGTCTGCTGGAGGAGATGGTGTTGGCGGAGCTCTACCCCGACACGGTCACTTGTGTTACGATGATCAAAGGAGTCTGCAATGTTGGGCGCATGGAGGATGCAAGGGCAATCCTGCAGCGAAGCGGGGGATCGAGTGTGTGCCGAATGTTGAATGTGGTTGCTTACTCTGCCTTGTTGGATGGGGCTTGCCGGAGTGGGAGCATTGATATGGCATTGGAGTTGTTGTAGGAGATGGAGGGAGAAAAGGAGAATTCTTGTCATCCTAATGTGGTGACTTACACATCGTTGATCCAAGGAATGTTTGAGAAGGGTAGAGTAGAAGAGGCACTGGCAGTTTGGGACTGAATGCGGGTTAAAGGATGCATGCCAAATTGGGTCACAGTCAGCACTATAATTAATGGATTGTGTATGGCAGGGTGGGTAGAAGATGCATATAAGGTGACTAAGAGAATGGTGGCAGAAGGGAGCACATCAAGTGATTAGTGCTATAGCTCACTTATGGTGTCTTTGCTACAGATGAAGGATTTGCCTAAAGAGGATATTCTTATGGTTGAAATTATGTTGTGATTACACCTGATTTATATCATATTATATGCATCATCTAAACTGTTAAGTATATTTTTTAATTAGATAAGTGAATAATAAAATTTTTATAAGTATAAAAGTGAGTCTTTTGTTATGCATAGTTGTAAATGATTGTCATTCTTTCTACGGTTAGTTAGTAGGCCTAATTTCTTGGCATGCTTAATCGTAATCACACGTGTCATTATTTTGGACCATCCATAAGTAGCCTAATGGTGATGTGAATCTTGTGGTTGCTTGCTTATGGCCTACTATGCAAATGTTGTTAGCAACAGAAAATCAAAGTCAACATAGGTGAGAAGGATAATTCAATGCTACCAAAAGGCATTGCATTATCAATGCTACCAATTTTGTTTTGGGTGATGATTAAATCTAAGTTATTCATCATATTTGTATGCATATGTTTAAATTCAATGCCAAAAATTATCTTAATTAAATACTTAGATGGGTCATTATAATAAAAGCATTTTAAGGTTATATATGAATTCATTAAAAAAATTCTAATTAATTTTTCAAATTTTCTATGGATGATATATATATATATATATTTTTTGAATGTTGATGATTATATGAGATTGTTATACTGATAAGCTTCAATTGTTTGTAGCTTTTATGCAGGATATAATATTATTTTAATCGTGATGATTATAAAGTTTTCAACGACAATGTATATAGGTCTAGACACCTGATTTTCTGGGCGCTGCGGCACGCAACTTTTGGTCAGCCTTCCCTTGCAGAAAAATGGTGTGGGCACTGCGGCACCCATATGGAGTCGTGGTATTATATTTAGTTTGTGAACTATGTATTATAATTAGATAGGAATCCATTTCTATGTGGATGTATAGCCTCCATTTGATAATAAATTGTGTTATTATCATTACAAATAGAAAGGATAAAGTTGCAAGATGCATGTCTTTCACCCCAGTTAGTTGTGATGAGGCTCAAATGACAAAATAAATAAATAAATAAATAAAAATGACCAAATAAGCTTTTTGAAAATAAATGCATTTTGACAACTTAGTATGCCAACAAGGCCTCCTCACAAACAATCCATTTAAAAAATGGAGAAAACTTGCACAACTCCTTCATTATAAGGAGCTCTTGCTTGAATTCCTCTTTTAGCCATTGTACCAACCATTGATGCAACCTCAATTAAATGACCCTACCGACAAAGCCCTGCAACCAGCACAGAACAAACATTTGAATCAAGAACAGATTCGCATGCTGCTTCCAATTTACCAAACCATTTATAACCATCCAAAGCCCATCCTGTCAAGCATAGTTCTCTTATCAATGATTCACTTGCCAATCCATCTAGCCTCAGGCAAATCCTTCATTCATAGCAAGGACACCACAAGCGAGCTATAGCACTGGCGCTTGATGCGCTCCCTTCTGCCACCATTCTCTCAATCACCTTATATGCATCTTTCACCTGCCCTGCCATTCACAAGCAACCCAATTTGGCATGCATCCTTTAACCTGCATTCGATCCCAAACTGCTAGTGCCTCATCTACTCTACCCTTCTCAAACGTGTTTTGGATCACTGATGTGTAAGTCACCACATTAGCCTGACAAGAATTCTCCTTTTCTCCCTCCATCTCCTACAACAACTCCAATGCCATATCAATGCTCCCACTCCGGCAAGC
>JAYJMB010066700.1:4556-70327 GCA_036873735.1 Pouteria campechiana
CTCGTAATATTTTTGAGACTAACCTTTGTAAAAAATAAATATTTGTAAAAAATAAAAAGTATAATAAAAAATATATATCAAGACATGTAGATATAAATGAACTGTAATTTTACTTTTGAAATTTATGTCGGCTTAAAAGATTGAGTACACTATGTTAAATTACTCACTGTCCAACCAACGCTACAAAAAATATATAATATAAATTTGTAGCATTATATATAGGTATAGCACCATTAAGAGAAACAAAAGGGCATGAGAAATTTACCTATATATTGCCTTATCCTAAGGAATTTATGAGCAATTAGCTAGTGACTTTTATTCCTACAAGAATGTTTAATGAATAGCAAAGGGCTTAAGAGGCATGAGAGTACATGAGTACGAGGACAATGTCTAGGCCAAGTACATAGGGTGTTTTTTACTTGCAGAGATTTATGATGTAGTTGATTTATGATGTGGTAGTCAATATTTTTGGGGCATCTTATATTACTTGAAAAGAAAAAAGACATCATGCATAGAACAGTAAATATATATAGGTATAGGATATGAGTTAGTGTAAAAATACTATGGAAAAATTTAATTTGCAATAATATTCAATTAACATTACCTAGCATACTCACATTATTTTTTGGACTTTGAGAGCATCATTAGAAAATAAATTTGTTGCTAAATTTAGTAAGAAGAGGGTAAACAAGAGTTTAATAGTGCCAAGCACAGAAGTAAGAAAGTTTTTTCATATCCATTGACATCATATCTCAAGCCTATGCGCAGGCGATATGAAAAAAATAGCATGGCAATTGGATTAAATTAGAGTCAAGAGTAAAATTTTTCACTGTTAGGTGTTAATCATGTTAGTAGTTAGTTAGACTTTTAGTTGTTAAAGAGTTAGTTGTGATTTTGTAATAATTTTGAGTTAACTATTAGTGTGTACAAAAGGAAATGGACAATAGGTCATATTTTCAATTAGATTTATTATCTTCTTGTATTTCTAAGTTCTTGATTTCTATCACTTTGTTATTAGCATGAATATATAAATGTATATATGATTTAGCATATTTATACTAAAAGGCACTTTAATTTCATAGAGTATATCAATCTTAGAAATAAAGAAAAACTCATCTTACCTAAAGTAAATAAATCTAAATTATATCTAAGTATAACAACAAGAAATGTTAGTTAGGATTTAGTCCCTAGAAGAGTTAGTATTACATATGTAACACAAGGGAGCCTTAGTTTTTTACGGATCTTATGACTAGTTTGGACATACGAAGTTTAATAGAGAATAACTAAGATAAATAGTCTAATAAAGTTTAAAAGAGTTCAATAGAGTGTAATAAAGTTTAAGATTAAAGAGGGTCTATGTTGAAAAGATTTTATGTTAATAGGTTTTGGCTTGCAAAGAGATAGTATTTCTTTATTTGGACTCTAATAGCATGACTTATACTTTGTTATTCATTTAATATGGCATTAGACCTTTGTTCATGAGATAGTAGATTTATTATCAGAGTTGCACAGTAGAGTTATTACCAATGCTACTATTAACTAGAAGATGTTAAGTTTAGGAGTGTAATTTTGATAACAATAAAACTAGTCTAAGACTTTATCTAAGTTAATAAAGTTTTGCTAAGATTTGAAAATGACATGTATGGAAGAATTCATCTTGCAATCAATGCTATTGGAATGGTATTTATTGGTAAATGGAAATATTCAATGTTATTACCCTATTTTGATAAATTTAATACAATATAAAATGAATGACTTGGAGTGTAAAGTGATATAGTTGAAGAATGATTGAACTACATTGAGTATAATAGTTGTAATGATATTAAGACTCCACATGCATAATAAGTGGATGAATGATAAAATATGAATGTCATTTACATGTTTAAAATCAAGCCATTACATGAAGAAAACTAAAGAAATAGATGAAAGATGAATTTACAGGATTTATCAACTTGAGTTCGATGTAAATATTTTTTATGATTTTCTAAATCCTTTAAAAATGGAGAAATTGTAATGATCCAACTTGCATCAAACTCAAATTATTATGATGTCTATTTATATATGTTTGAAATGAATTAATGTATTTGAGGGCTAATCAACATGTAGCTATAGTGCCACTAGAGCTACAGTAACTGCTATAGTAATAAGCTGATTATTGTTCATATTGCTTGCTAAAATTGGAGGTGTTCGTGCTTATTGCTTGCATTCTTCTAGTGAGTGTGGAAAATTTTCAATTATAGTACCTACTATAGTAGCAATGCTACAATAATAGGGACGGTCATTGTTCATATTGCCTACAATATCGTCGCCTACGCCTATGACCTGTGGTCTTCTAGCGAGTGCAAGAAGATTTTTAATTATTGTTCATACCAATTGCCATACTTTAGCTACCTATGTCTATTACTTTCCATATCTCAAGCACCCACCCTACTGCTTGTTGCTTCAATGATAAAGAATATAGCCATTGAAATTCCTTGAAAATCTTTCCCCATTGCTTCAAATGGTTACAAATGAATGAAGATCTATAAAAGAGTGAAGTTGGGATGTCGCAAGATGATGATTAAAGTTTATTACATCCATTGAATTTTAATCTTCAAATCTCTTTTTGAATCAAAGCCAAAGGAAAAACCTTCTCAATATCTTAGTCAAGGCTTTCTACTACAACAAAAAAGGAAGAAACTTGCATAAAAGCGAGCTTCAAAGATCACAACAACTTCCCCATTGCTCTCATTGTTGCACATTCAAAGTGTAATTTCTTTTCTTTCTCATTTTCATTTGTATATTCTTTGAGTTGGTATTAGAGATCAATATCAAGAAGAACAAGGGTGATTGTTGAAGTGTGTCTCACAGTCAACTTATTTCAATATATGACACCCCTTAGAGCTTGAATCTAGAAGAGTGCAAGAGACACTAATTATGTCCTATGGAGTTGGAATCTAGAATAGTGTAGTGACACTAATTTGTATTCCCTATTCTAAGATAGTGAAACCCAAGATACAAAGGGTATGTGTTTGAAAGAGAAGAATAAGGAGGTTGGTTTGAACCACTATGTATTATGCCTGTTATATTTGATTATTTATTTGCTTGTGTTTTACATTTCATTATCCTTTCTTAGCAAATTATTTGAATCAAGACACTTTGAATAACTGGGGTTGTAGCAAGGAAAATTTTATAAACTCAATTCACCCCTCCCCTCTTGGGTAGAGCTATAAATTAGAGACTAACAAAAGAGTAGAGAGTAGGGTTATTACTAGAGAAGAAAGTAGAGTTATTACAAGAGTAAAGAGTAGAGTTATTGCAAGAGCTACAAACTAGATTTGTTACTATAGTTAGAGAGTCAATTTGTTATCAAAGTTAGAGAGTGGAGTTGCTATGAGATGAAAGAGTTATTCGTGTTCATGAGCTTTAATTGAGTTACCTTATAATTGAGTTGTTCATGGAAGAGTTAGAGTTGCTCTATTTTCTTATAGTTATCATTGAGTTAATTTTGAATTACTGTATTAAATATTTGAGATGTAATGTCAAGATAGTAATTACTTACTAAGCATGCAACTCTTTCTAATATTTACATTGTATTTGGGTGAAATTGATTGACAACGTGAATGATGCTTAATGTGAGAAATAAGTGTTGAATGAGAAGAGAATCTATACCTAAAAAGTTTATATGTTATATTAGAGATTGGGTTAATAAGAGATATTATCATAGATGCATATTTTAATTAATCAAAGAATTTCTACTTGATAATATGTAATAAAGCCCATGCAAAGATATGAAAGCATTATGTTCTTAATGTTTACGTTGTTTTCACAAAAAAGTAGAGCGTGAGATAAATTAAGCACTAAAGTACAACGTGTAAGAAGTCTAGATCTAAGAAAAAAAATATAACCAAATTTGAGGCATGACACATTTGTTATTGTTCTCACATATAACTATGCCACCTTTAATCTTTGTAAACTCTTGGAATTACCTTTCATTCCTAGTCATATAGTAGGAAAAACTATTATTCATATATCATGTATGCCCAATTATTGATTTAAAGTTCACCTACATGTAGAACTAAAACTCTTTTTCATCTCTTTTGTACCCAAAGTTTGAATCCAATTTTGTTAGTTTAAAAATTCTTTGGAACCCATGTTATCTTCATTCTAAATTCTCTATGAAATCTATGAAATAATTTCTTTACCTTCCGTACTAGCTTAGCATTCATCTCATATTTCATCTTCAATTTTTATTGTTAATTCTTATGCCCTTCCTTATTGTTAAAATGGCATTTCACATTGGGCCTTAAATGCATGTGAGTAGAAGCTTTAGGTGGCCAAGTAGATTTTACATTTTTGGATTTGCTACTCTTTCCTTTAATTTTTAGATTTTCATCTATTTTACTTTTAAAACTTGAAGCTCTTGTGCACTTTGATAGACTATTAGAAGTTGGCTTAATAAACCAATGCTTCTAAGTCTCTTTCTTTCAACTAATTCACAGTCACCTATCTTGTGACTAATTCTCTCAAATTAGAGAATTTATTAATTACTTCTTGCATAGTCTCTTTGTCGTTTTTTCAAATTTACCATATCTAATTATAGGGACTTTATTTATTCTTTTAATAGGGCATTTTCAATTATACTAATATCTATTTTCTTCCTTTTAGCTACACATTTCATTCAAAAACCCTTAGATTCAATAAATAAGGAATCATATGAACATTGTAAATCTCTAAACTCATTATTAATATTACTATTAGAAGCATAAATAAATTTAGTTGAATTTACCTTATTTTGTTATAATAATTGTCTTGCAATTGCTTTTTTTTGTTCTTTTATCAAATTTTCTATGCATTGTACATCCTTTAAAACTCTTCCCATCCAATAAATTTGATTAGTTTCTTTTCCATCCAATTTTGAGCAACTTGATTAGGAAGGGGCTCCACATTGACCTAAAGCCCCTTGCACTTCACTTTCCTTAATTTTCTTTCATTCTTGTCTCCCATTTTCTTCTTTTTTTCTTCTATTGGGTCTACTCTGTTCAACTTTTTCTCAATTAGGACACTAACCTTGTATGCATCTATAACCTCCACATTTATAATAGTGAGAGAGGTCTTCTTTTCTTTTTCTTTTTATTTTCTCATCTTTTTTAGCGGTCTTCTATTATTACCTCCATCTTTAGAGATCTTCAAAATTTCTTGAATTTTCTTGAGATGAGGGTAATATCCTCATCAAGTAGTGATGGAGACTCTTCTAGGCTTGCTTTCTTTAATCTGAATACAAAATGCTCTTCTTCTCTTTGCTCGTTTCTTCTTCGTTTTGATGATTAGATCATGAGCCATTGATGAGCAAATCAATCTATCAACCTTCAAGGTTATAAGATTTTTAGCCTCGTTTATCATTTTAAGAACTTATGTGACTAAGATTTAGGAAGGGCTCTAAGAATTTTAATAACTTGCTTAGAGTCAAAATTTTCCTTTCTAAACCTTTAAGAGCATTAATAATTTTGAAAAATTCTTCATATATTTCAAAAATGTACTTTCTTTCTATCATACTAAAGCTCTCAAGCTCTTAAATGAGCATGTTCTTTTTTGTATCTTTGACTTTGAAAGTATATTCATGGATAGATTTCAATTTATCTCATATTTCTTTAGTTATTTTTTAGGTTGATAATTTATCAAGCTTAATGAGGGAAAGTACATAAAATAGAGTATTTATGGATTTAGCATTAGACTACAAAGCTCTTATATTATTCTCAATCCACTTTAGTATAGAGGTCTTAGGTAATGTCTTTCAAATTTCAACGGGCTTTTGCATTTCAATATTGATTGAGATGATATATATCTTGTATTCTAATATCCATCTTTGTTTTCATTAAGTAAGGGTGGTCTGGTAGATGATTGACCCTAAGCAATATTTATAAGGCATATGATTAGGTTGTTATTGGTATCTCTTCAATTAACTTATAAAGTTTGCTCTAATACCTCTTATTAATCTCTTTAGTGGCTAGCTCCTAAGAGGAGAGGGGTGAAGTGGGTGATTAGAAATTAAAACTTAAAACCATTGTTGGATTAAATCCCCATGATTTGCAAAATTATGAGTGATAAGTAAGGCATTAACACAACTAAAGAAAATTAGAGAATAAGCACATAGATGAATATATAAATTTATAATGGTTCAGATTAACACAATACCTACTCTACTCTTCCTAAGAAAACCTCATTTGTTTTGGATTCATCAACTATACTAACTATATGATCATAACACAATACCAGAGTCAAAATTTTTTTGACAGAGTCTAGCTATATGCTGCTTGAATGTAACCTACGAAATAGGTACGAGCATACAATTCTAATATCCTATTTAATCCTCTTAGAAAGGATCTTCAGTATCCTTTTAAGGAATAAATAATAATCAAATAAATAAATACAAAATTTTAAACTTTACAAATCAATGAAGATTTAATAAAGGAAAATTGATTTTTGTGGTTGATGATTGCTCTTTAGATGCTCTTGAAAGTTTTAGCTTTTTAGAAGCCCCAAATGGATATAAATGCACTTGAATTTTACTAGATGTGAAAGTTATAGCTCACAACACGTGCAACTTAGCTCCTTTTATAGATCTTTAATAATTTCAAATTGTTTGATTGTAATTGAAAAAATTAAATGCTCTCGAGTGATTGATTTTTTTACTATTATTTTCTTCTTAAATCATTGGTGGCAGCTCAGTCAATTTAACTTGCAATTGAGCTTGAGTCGACCTAGTTTGAAAATGAATTGCCTTTGAAATACCATGACCTTTCTATTTGATGAATCTCAAACATGATTGTATTTAAATTAACAACTTTCACAACTAAAACTAAAAAGAAAAATCCAACAAATGGTTTGTTTTATGGACAGCTGATGGGCTTATTTTTCTTTCAAGTGGATCACAGGCACTCATATGCATTTTGAGAAAGATAAACTCTAACGTAGAAAGCAAATTGCATGGAACAGATTGCATAAACTTATATACTTTATTATTAATGTTAATGTAAAATCAAATTAATTTATTAGAAGAGTGAATATAATCAAGGATTGAAATCTTATGATAAAACTGATTGGAGGAGATTTTCTTTTTATCGCGTCATAACTTTTCGAAATGATAGAAGGGCCTAAGAAAACAGATCTCGAGAAAAGACGCCAAAGTCCATGTCAAAGCGCACAAAATTTACAGGAAGGGTGTTTACAGGAAGGGTGTAAGGCTCTATTCCGCTCCCGCATCAACGGACGCTTACAAAGATACAAACAAAATTGTCCCACAGAAAATCATCAAAATAAATTTTTCTCCATATTATTTTTCCTAAATTTTCCATGGAAGGCTCTTTGCATCAGATCAACGGTGTTGATTCACTCACCACCTGCTCCATCTGCCAAAACTGAAAATCCATGCGTACAAACCAATACCAAATGGCGGTTGGTGATTTGATGACTGCATATTCTTCACCCGCGCAATGTGCGGAAGACTTCTAGTCATGGCCTTCCAGTCATTTTATCAAGTCGCCGGGGGTAAAGCAGTCACGCGGCTTTTTGGCGGCGGCAATCAAAAAGTTAAAAAAGAAGTATACACTCAAGTGCACTCCAATTCGTGGTCCTTAAATGCTTTTCCTGCACGTGGCCTCACATATTAGTAATCTGGACCGTGCCTCACATGTTAGTAATCTGGACCGTTTTATGTTTGTAAGAAGAAAAAATCCAATTAGTTTCTGAAAATTGAGGAGACCACGTAGGTGTAATTGTTGGCTCTCTGGTATATAAATCGAATTGTAGGGAGATAAAAAATGGGCGGTTTTTCATTGGCCCCATCGTTATTTTCTATTGTTATGTATCGATTCTCTCAGCATATACCGCGTATCTTCTAAGTAAGATAGCATTCATTAGAAAAATATGTTGGCCATATTTCAGATGAAATGAATTTTTCTCGATCATTAAAATTCAATTAACGGTATGGATCAAGCATTAGAGGTTTTATGTGTCAATTAGAAGGTGTAAGGTAGAGGATAAAATATGGGGAAGCAAGCATGCAAAGTGGCATTAAAATTGCAGTTGTGCAATCTTCGTCCCGGTGCGTGGACTTCGTTGTTTTCACTCATTTCCAGATCCTCCGCAAGAAGCAAAAGACCAAAAAGATAGCAGCAGAGAAAACGAAGAGGATTTGATTCCGCTCGAAATTTTCTCAGAGAAGAAGCCTCCAAATGAAAGCACCAACAGCAGCAGCGCCCACGAGTTTCATTCTCATACGGCGGCGGCGGAAGCAGCAGCAGCAACAGCAGCCGCAGCCATCGCTCTAGACTATCCTAGAAAAGAGGGAGGAAGGAGAGAAGAACGAAACAGCCCATGGCCCAAAACGAGGGAGCATCGAAGAATGCTGTTCCACGGCCTACGATCGCCCTCCCACCGCGCTCCTCCGTCGAGAACCTCTTCATGAGGGGCTCCGACGCCAGCCCCGGGCCCATGACCCTCGTCTCCTCCTTCTTCGCCGAGAACGATCCCGATTCCGAGTATCGCTCCTTCTCGCAGCTCCTCGCCGGCGCCATGGCCTCTCCCAGGCCCCCAATCGTCGACAATTCCGCCGTCGGCGACGTCCCCAGCGGTCTTCGGTTCAAGCAGAGCCGGCCAATGAGCCTGGTGGTTGGGCAGTCGTCGCCGCTCTTTACCGTCCCTCCGGGGCTTAGTCCCGCTAGCTTGCTGGATTCGCCGGGGCTGTTTCCGTCCGGTCAGGTATGGGCACCTGCTCTGGGCTTTTCCCTCAACTTGTATTTGCGTCTGCAAACGTTTACATGATGGCTTGAGTTGTTACTGTTGTATTACGAAAACTGGGGTGGAGGGGGTATTGATGGCGATAGGGGGATGTAATTGTCTGTTGTTGGATACATGTTGTCCTTTCAATTTTCTAGGAATTGGTTTTGGCCTTCTTTTGATTGGATAGTGGCATGATGCGTGTTTTTGTTTAGATTTGCGTTATTGGTTTGCCAGTATGAGATGACGAGAGCGGTGTAGTTGAGAAGGATGTTTCCCACAGAATTCAAGTAGGACGGAAGAGGTGGAGATGTGCCTTTGGAGTTCTTCCTGACCGTGGTTTACCAACTTAAATTGAAGCAGACACTTTTATCGTTGTTAGACTAATCATACTTTCTGGATTCTGATGTTTGGTGGTCCAGGAATTGCATTTTATATGATTTTTTTTAAAGAAATCTGATCACATGGAATTAAAATTTCTCTAATTGGTATCAACTCTGATATAGCCAAATTGTTGACCCCTGTGATCTTGGATTAAAATTGACTAATGAAGAGATTATTGCATTGCCAAACTTCTCTAGCGATACACCATTACCCTTGAAGATCAATCAGCCCACTAGGATCAACACATTGCCCACTAGGATCTACCCAAACCAATAAATGGATCAAATAAGCACATCTGTGAAGTCCTGTGAAACTGAGCTTTTGGCAGAAAGGAGGCTCTGTGCATGTAGAATATATGATTTTGCTCTGAGGTTGTAGATGTCAATAATTTTGTGCTGAGGAGACAGATGTGGCTTCATAATTGATGGTTTTTTTTTTTTTTATCCGATGTCTGCTGAATTTTCCAACCAAGCAAATAGAGGGGTTCCCAACTGGCCTCTGAAATAACCTTTGGGCAAGCCATTGACAAGGATGAAGATGTCTAAAGGGATAATAATGGATTGACAAGATGGAGATGGTGGAAGAGATACAGGATGAACTGACGGAATCCATTCTACCTACCATCTGCTGAATCCCATTCAAGCAGGCAAATAGAGGAGGTCCCAATCACAGAATCTAGCACCTTGAAATCTGCCTTGAGAAGAATACCCTTCATGTGAGTAGCAGTCCAACTCTGAAGCAATGAATTGCCATGCAAAATGCTACTTCTGGTCAAAAAGGAGTTTGGCTACGCAAAAGTAATGTGGCATTTTCCTAGCTTTAATCTCTCTGCAAGTATACTTGCAATGATTTTGTTGACACTATTGAAGGGGATGAGTAGCATAAATCTTTGATTGCGGCCCCTCCCATCTTTTCTAGGATTAAAGCTTAAATATGTCTCCCAAGAAGAAATGGAATGCATAGGATGAAATTAAAAGGAGGCTTCATGCAAACTGTTAGAGATAACTTTGTCAAATTTCATAGCAACTTTCATAGAAGCTTGGGGGAATGCCATCTGAGCTATCAGGCTCATCTTCCTTGGCACAGAAGAGAGACTGTTGCTTCAATCTCCCCCAAGGATTATGCTTTCAATAGATGCGGCTACATCATAGGGGATGTAGTTGAATGAATTATTGCAAAAGCCTGAGACATGTGGGGAAAAGTACATCCACAGGCCTCTTTAAAAGTTACTTAAGTGTTTCTTGACATACATCAATTTTGCTGAAGTGTATATCATCATCACTTTTGATTGATATGGTTCTTCCTTCATTCATTTAAATCCAATCTACAGAAGTAAGCTCTGTTTTTGTCTTCTGCTTCCAGCCATTCCTCTGTTGACCTCTGTTTTCAATATGTCTCTCATCTGATCTGAAATTTACATTATTTCTCATTGAAGCTTTTTCTTCTAAATGGGTGGTGATGCAAGATAGATTGGACAAGTTGGTTGATCAGATGTAGATCTAGAATAGATCTGATGTTATCCCTGACCAGATTGATCATTGGACAGTCGATTTAACTTAGATCTTCAATCTGGACAATTTTGATTGTTGGTCTGTTCTAACTTTAATCACCTAACTTGTCTGGAATTCTTTTTCTCTTTTAGGTAGTCCCTTTTTTCAATGTTGTCCCATTATCTTAGGGTTCCAGTTGCTTGTTTTTGACTAGCAATTCTTTCCAGTTAATATTGCTTCAACTTCCCTTCCAAGAATTTAGCTTCTTGCAAAATTTAGCCCATCTTCTCTATTAATTGCTGGACAGTTCCATGTTTCTTCCAATTTCTTAAAGGCTAGATGCTCTGCCAACTTCCTTCCGCATAGTTTTCTTTGTATAATCCTGATATCAGTGGATGATTTGAACCTATGATTTGACCAAATAATGCACTCTGAAATGGAGAGGAATGGCATAACAGAATTCGTGTGATAAACCTTGATTAGATTTATGATTTGATGACAATGATGGATTTTCTCAGTGCATCTAATATCTAGAAATAGCATTTTGCTGCTTCATTTTTATGCATTTTGACATAGGTTTTAGTTTTGAAGGCTTTATGGTTTGTACCTTGTATAATTTTATGTTAACTGTCTTAAAGCAAAATGTAATTTTTGTCATCTTATTTTCTTGATCAATTGTTTGGACAGGGTCACTTTGGCATGTCCCATCAACAGGCCCTAGCTCAAGTTACAGCTCAGGCTGTGCAAGCTCAACCTCATATGCATGTCCATTCAGAATATACTTCTTCTATCTCTGCACCAGCTGAAACTTCATTGCAGTGCTCTACACAGCCTATAATTGATGCAAATCGATCCCAACGTATGCCGTCCTTGACATTGGATTCTAGAGCATCCAGCACTATTGAACAGTTGGAGGTCTCACATCCTGATCAAAGATCTCAACCCGCTTCCCAGGTTGCAGATAAACCAGATGATGGCTACAATTGGCGGAAGTATGGGCAGAAACAGGTGAAGGGAAGTGAATTTCCACGTAGTTACTACAAGTGTACCCATCCAAACTGTCCTGTCAAGAAAAAGGTTGAGCGATCCCTTGATGGTCAGATAACAGAGATCATTTATAAGGGCCAGCATAACCATGAACGCCCTCAGCCAAATAAGCGGTCAAAAGAAGCAACATCTGGTGCTGCTGAGTTGAATGGAAAGATGGATATGCTTATGAATTCTGAGGCTGGTTCTTACAGTCTTACTGGAAATTTGAACAAATCCACTGAAGCTATAGCTGCTACTGGGTCTAGGAGGGATCAGGAATCTGACATTCCAATATCTGAACAGTTATCTGGTTCAAGTGATGCTGATGAAGAGGCTGATGTGGAAATGAGGATGGTAGAAAGAGATGAAGAGGAACCCGATGCTAAAAGAAGGTGCATATTTGAATCTTACATATTAAATGGAATTGTTTTGTATTTTTTTCTGTTTCTTAGCGCGAATGTTGATTATGGACTAGGAATGTGGACGTGGGGGTGTCAGAATCCATTTCTTCACACAGGGCAGTTGCAGAGCCAAAGATTATTGTCCAAACAACGAGTGAAGTAGATCTTTTGGATGATGGCTATAGGTGGCGCAAGTATGGGCAGAAAGTGGTTAAAGGAAATCCTAATCCAAGGTAGCAAACTTTCCCCTTTGATGTGTAGGCCTTTAGCTATGGCAGTGAGGAATATTGCTACAATGCTATTGGCTTTTCTGGAAAGCTGGGATTCTCATTTTATCCCTAGTAATGACTAATGTCTGAATAGTTTGAGCTCTAATAGGTTTTCCTTTGGTTCGCTCTAGACATTAAAGCTTGAATGACAGTGCTTGTTGATAATTATGCATTTTAACTGGGCCTCAGGGTCTTGTATAAAGCTTTTTGCGTCCATGTTGAACCCATATTTCTATTTCAAATATAAACATAGATATACTCCGTAGCTGGTTACGAACTAAAACAGCCTTTTGTCAATTAATCTGTTGATTGAGATTATGGTTTCCTTTCCTTTTGTTTCCTTTCCTTTATACTTAAAATGTCAAAGGTACAAAACTGAAAATTATGAAAAATTGAGGTCAGTCTTAGCAATTATGACAAAAGCATATAAAATGGTATGAAACAAATATGGGCTTGATCTGGATAAAAACTTTAATCTGTGTTTGGGAATGGGAAAAGAGGTGGAAATCTCTTTTTCTCCTTTTTCCACCTCCTTTTCATTGGCGTGACATGTAACTACTTTAACAACTCCACTTTCCTCATTATTACCTGTATTTACAATCATTATCATTATCTTTTCATTTAAAGTCTATCTATTTAAAGTCTATTTATTTTATTTTTATTCACTTTATTTTCAATCATTACTCTCTATCTGTCATATTATTTCTTTCATTTTCCTTTGTTCATAGATTTCCTTTTTTTCTTCTCTTTTCAACCTCTTTTCTAATTCCTAAATTGACCCTAAAGGTAAAAGAGTTGGCTTTTCCTTGATTTTTTTGCATGAAATTATTCGAGTAGTAAGATTGTGTTTAGCAGCTGGACTGGAAAAGTAGAAAACAGAGGAAAGGGATCAGTAAAATGTTTGTTCATGCACCCTATGTTCTTACATATCATTGAAATTAAAAACAATTACCACTATCTCAACCTTATCTTGGTGGAACCTTCAATAATCCTATGCCAATATTCTGTTTTATAATCAACCATATAAATTTGAACTGTGTAGCATCAGGCTTTTTTTGTACTGTAAGATGATCCATCTCACTTTTATTGGCTAGTTCATTTCTTGATCTTCTGTGCACATTGCCTAAAGGAGGTCTGCTTTGCCTCATCCTTTCAACCCTTTGTGGTGCTACTAGCCTACTATAGTCCTTGAATGCATTTATTTCTTGTTTAACCTTTCTTTGTTCACAAAGAATGCTGAATCCGAATGTGTTCGGCCTCTAGGATGAGTGACATATTCTCCATTTCCAAGTACTATGACTTACTCTCTTAGAGCATTCGCCCTCAATGCCATAAATTCAGCTAAGAATTTTTTTTTCCAGGGAACAATATCTGACATTTATTCCTTCTGTATCTTTGAAAAATATTATTTTCCATTTGTGGGCTGCAGCATTTATATACTATCCTTTGCATCATCTATTATATTATTTGAGGGCATCCATCATGTTGGTCTTGATGGTGCCGTGGCACGGGTGTCAATAGAAGTCATTTTACCTGGTTGTTAAAGAAAACCTGTGCCATGATGAACCATTTTTTCATTTCCTTTATGTTGCACAAGAAAGGTACTGAATGTTTGCATAACTATTGTGATGTGTTAGTTAAGCTCACTCATGGTACTAAAACTTGGCATTAAAGGACATTTTGACCTGGCCAGAAAATGATACTGATAAGGTGTAGCCTTGCTGTATCATCCAAACAAGAAAAAGTTAAGTGTATGGCAAAGAAGAGAAATGGGAAATTCACAGAACTCTTTTTACCTCTTGCATTTCTGGCATGTTTAAATGTTGTATTCAGCTCTTCTCTGAATTGTTGTTTTGTAGCCCTGACATTTTAGAGCCAAGGTATTGAATAATGGTGATGGCGGCTGTAACAGAAAGCACATTTATCTTTATGTAATTGTCCATAATGACCTTTTTGCCTCCTGAAACAGTCCAAAATTTTTCATCCTTGCAAAATGGCCATTTGACTTTGTTTGACATATTAATCTTGAATTTTTAATTTTTGGGGTTCTAAATCAAGCAAAATATGATCAAATTTGCAATAGATTTCACATAGGAGAGGAATAAGTGCTGTAGAATGAAAAAATTTTGAAAACGTTGTAAAGCAATTACAATAATGTGTAACAGTCCAAACCTCTATGTCTATGGCTCTAGTGATTTGTATACAAATCTTTTGAATGACATGGCCAGAGCTTGAACACAAGCATAATTTGATGAAGTAGGGTTTTTTCCATGGAATACAAGAAACTAATATGGAAAAGATACAGACAAATACATATAAAAGTAGATGGTTGTCTTCTTTTTCATTAATCGTGGGACTTACTGTAAATTCTATCTCCCATGTTTATATGGTTCAACTAAAAGTAAAAATCTGTTGATATAGTCATCCATATGATACTGACCGGGTTTTTGAAGCTCACAACCCAGCAATGGAGATTGGTAATCGAGAAGGGTGTGGGAGAGACTAGAGAGATGGAAATGAGAGAGTACATTATGGTCCTCTTAGAGTGGGACTAGACTCCGTTTCTTTCTGAGCAAGGATGATTCCACTCATCAAAAGTATTGATACATGGGGAGTTCACTAGTTAAAATAGGACATGAAGCTAGGGATTCCTACATCCAATGTATGAGGTCATCTTCCTACATGTGAGCTACAACACTTAATAATCATAGAAACACAATCTTAGAAGAAACAACATCCTATATGTGAGCTACAACACTTGAGAATCATAGAAACACAACCTTAGACGAAACAACACTGACTCCCATTCCTGTACCACTTACAAATAGCCATTCACCACCAGCTCCCTCGACAACAATGTAATCACTGAGGATGGTGTACTTGTTGAAGGACTCCTGCATCCAATGTACTAGGGCAATCTTACTACACATGAGCTACAACACTTAAGAATCATAGAAGCACAATGTTAGAAATAACAAACAACATCTAAACTGAAATTTGAACACATGAAATATGTGTAGCAACCATCAAATGGACAGTGTAGTTGTCACACCCCACCTTCCGAGGTGCGACTTACCTTTTTGCACTATTTTTCACCTAAATTTGCCCACTTTTAGGGCGGAGTGCTTGAGTCCCATTGTGGAACTCGACTAGTTTCTATAGAAAAATGGATAGAATATCCTCTAAATTATTAAGGTTTAACATGTACAAATATTTATCAAATAAAATTTAATACAATAATTCCAAAGATAATCATCCACATACCCACAGCTCAGAATCTGTATCATACCATGATGACAATAACCTAACTTATTCCAAGTTACATAATATGCACATTTTTCTACTATTATGACATGCCACTCCGTTACAATATACATTAGGGATAATTTAATATAATTATATATCACTTGAGATCTTTAAATGCAAATATACAATGACATATAAATTTTCAATACAAATTATTCTATTATAACAATATGGTCTTCAATATTGGCTCACAAATCTCAAACCTCGGTTTAGGAATCTTCATCCGGCCTATCAACTAAAAAAATTAAATAAGAAGGTGTGAATCCAGACAACTCAGTAAGTAAACAAATGTCATAAACAATAGTTAATCCACAATTAGCACATTTCATATCCAATAATCGATATTCATCATTATAAATAACTAAAAATGGATATATACTCATCAATAAATACCACATGAAGAAATCTATGTTATTTCACGTTGAATCAGTCTTCAAATTAATCATACAACAAAGGGATCTTCTTTATCCCTCATATTAAACATTCACAGTAAACGAAATATTAACTTTTAATCAAACATGGGATATCCACTATCCCCAACCAAAACATACATGCCTAAATTCATACAAATGGGCTAATCCCCATGCATTTCACAAATATGCCCAGATTTTTAACAAATGGGATATATATTATCCCTATCCATCCAATGGAAACAAATGCTTACTTACCTCAAGTTCTTAGCTCCTAACCATTTCTCCAACTCTACGCCTTTTCATCCTTCTCAGATCATCTTGTATAGGGTAAAATCTCATTCATTACAAGCATAGCTCGAACTAATTTCTTCCAAACCAGTGAATATGATTTACGTCTAAACCTATATATCTCAATAGAGAATATTAAATAATTTTCACATTTAACTATATAAAAAAAATTCCTTATATAACATAATTAACATGCCATTAACCTCAATGATCAAAATCCTCAACTCGCCCAATTTGTCACTTAAACACTTTACAGTCAAAATCCTTTTTAACTCAAATTGGGTCTTTGTCCAAAAATCAGATTTTTCATTCCCAAACAACCCAAACAAATCTCAAAATAGTTTAATTCATGTAAACTACCAAATTGGAGAAAAATTACTGTTCACAGATTGGGTGGAAACCCTAGCAATCCAAATTCATGGATTATTATGCCCAAATCACTATAATCGACCCATAAAATCATTTGCCCCATGATTTCCATAACAAATTCATCATTTCCCCCCCCAATTCCATAACTCTAAAACCCTAGTTTAATATAAGACATGAATTCGAATGGGGAAAACAACTTACCATGCAATTTGAAGATGGTCTTCTCTCATGAACAAGAATCTAAGTTCAAAGCTCCCCTTAGTTTACTCCGCTTGCAAGAATTCGAATTTTCTTTCATTTCCACCATTCAAATACCAAAAACCCGTTTCCCTTAGCATGCTTGGATGATAGCATGCTTGGATGATAATCTCTCAAAATCCACTTGTTTCCAAGTCCAAATGACAAGAACTTGGGTCAAACGGGGCTAGGGCATGAAGTTTGGGAAATGGGAGAAGAGACAGGACAGATACAAATGAAAATGGAATGGGATTTGGGTTTTTAAAGTCTTGCCGTGGCAAGGACTTGTTGGATGGCGAAAATGTGCAATTTTTTAAGCCCTACCGGACAGAAAATTGCCTTGCCACGGCAAGGTCTTGCTGTTTGCCAAAAGATGGGTTTTCTAAAGCCTCGTTGAGGCAGAGAAATGCCTTATCGCGGCAAGGAAATTCTGTCCCAACAGCATATTAGTAATTTGATCATAATTTTTCCATACGATATCCAAATGACCTGATTTTTGAGGCATTGGAAAGCTAATTTCAAGGGCTACAATTGTCACGTTAATAGCTTTTCCCAAATCAACCCCCAAATATGTCAAAAATTTCAATAAAGTTGACCCATGCCATTCATCCATTATTTTTCAGTCATTTAGAATAGTTTTGGTGTTTTAGTCATAACTTCCTCATATGACATCGGAATCGAGTGATTTTTCTTCCATTTGACAGATAATTTCATGATCTACAACTTTTATGTTGAACACTTTTTCAAATTAGTCTATTATCCGTGTCAAAATTCAATCACAATAATCCCTTTTTCAAATTCAGCATTTTCACTTATGAAAAATCACCATAGCCCCTTTTTTTACATAAATCACTTCATATCTCCCAATAATCACTTCCCACACATCACATATATGAAATGAATTATGTTTATACTATTCACTACCTCATTTGAGGTCAATTATCAAAAATCATCTATTCAGTTGTTTTTAACCGAATTTTCTGTTATAAGTGACTCCATAGGCCATTTTCATTCCAAAATGCATCCAAAACTTAAACTAATATTTCACACACATTACCATACACATAATAACTATCTTAGGCCATTCACATTGATTATAGATATGCTTTTTCTCAAATTCACCATTTCAGTTCTTTTTAACCGAATTTTTTCTGAATTTTTTGTTATAAATGACTCCACATTCCAATTCCATTCCAAATTATACCCAAGTCTTAAACCAAGATTTTCTACACATCACAATACCTATGGTAATCATATTAGGTTATTCATATAGATTATAATCCTGCCTTTACTCAATTTCACCATTTTAGTTCTTTTTTTTCTTACTATCCTTCTATAGCTAACAACAATGCATTATATGAAATCTAACAACCAAAATCACCTCATATTCTTATGAGCAAATTTCAATCGCCATAACCATCATATAAGGTTAATCATCCATTAAAATTTTCATGATTTGATGAAATTCACCTATTTAGTTCTTTTTTTAGAACATTCTACTCAATGGTTCAAACTTGAAAGATCATCTCTAAAGTTTAATTTAAAACCTCATACATGTCACATTATACCTAATAAGCATGCTTCATTAGTCCGTTAAAGTCATATACATGACTTATCTCAAAATCACTACTTGGGTCAATTTCACTCAAAACTACTAATGAAGCCATTTTCTTTGTTTAATTCAGTTTTCCATAACAAATTTCTTTATAAAACACCATTTATCACCTCAATTTCTCACTTTATTGAAATGCGAAAAATTTCTCCCAAATTTTAACACCATGAGTGTTATAGTGGTAGACCACATGCATTCTCTAAGTTGTCATGCTTCGCCCATGCTTTGTTCCTTTGCCACAGATCTAGTAGTGGGTCTCCTTATTGAGTCTCCTTGGTAGATTGTCTTTTTATTTCCTTTTATAAAACTATTTCCCATAAACTAAACTGATGGATGTTAGTCATGTTTTGAAAATGATTAACCTAAGACCATCAATTTATTTAAAGAAAATTTCTACAGACCACCAATATTATAATCATTTCCTATAAAACCACCGGGTGGAAATACTATCCAAAGTCCACTCCATTAATGAGAATTTTCTCAAGTGGATGAACTGAATAACTAATTGTAATTAGTATTTAAACCTCCTAGCACCTAAAGTTGGTATGCATTATATTGCTTTTTTCGTTTGGTCTACCTACTTGAGTTTGTTATTGCACTAATTATGAACATAAGGACGTAAAACTGTAATTTGAAATCAAATTGATTGTATGGACTTCATGATGGATCCACCAAAGGTGGATTATAGAAATTTAGCAAAACTGGAATTTGAAATCAGGTTGATGGTATAGAACTTCATGATGGATCCACCATAGGTGGATTATAGATATTTACCCCAAACTGGATGGAAATTGCTTCTGTAGCACACCTGCTTGGGTATGCAACCTATTGGTAACTTGAGGTTTCCAAAGATTCCTGTGATTCCACTGAGTTTTATGTTGAATCTAATATAATCCATACAATTTTCCAGTTTATGATGCAACGCCTTGCCAAAATTTTGGTCAATCATGGCTCTAGTGGGCTAGATTAAAAGAAGTAATTAATATGAAAATTCCAAGAACGGGAATAACAATGGGAGCTATCTTTTATAGCAGTGCTAGGTAAACAGATTCAATGTGCATTCATGATTAAATGATGGGAAAGTAAAATTTTCACCTTCATCTAAATTTGCTAGGGTTCAAGCAATGATTCCAGTGGTGAGTGTTCAATTTCCACAGTTTTTTATGGTGCATTTCCACTTGGGTCTTTGAAATTTCCTACTTTTAGTTTTCATACTTAGTACATAAATCAAAAATATTATGGCCAAAGTGGATTCGTGAGAAATCATGGTTGCCAAACTATGCTAAGTTAGATGAATCTTCTATAACCTTAAGATATAAGCAGTATGCATCCTGCATTCAGGCATGTAGATTGCCTTTGATCTAGGGCAAGACGACTGTCATAAGAACCCTAACACTATGAAGTTCATCATAATGCTCATGTGTTGTCCATGCCACTAAAAAGGTTTTAAAACGTCATTTCAGGCTGCTATGTGAGGAACATTCTCTAGTAAGCCATATTAAAGTAAATATATGTAATAAAATTTCCCCTCTTGTGTACCAATATAGCAATCACTATGAATTATATACTCCATCAAACTAATTGAGATTTTTATGCGTGCTTAGATGTTTCATCCTTGTAAAAGTCTAGAGCCCATTTGGTGCCCATTCAATTTATACAATTTTCTTGGGAGTGGCTCAATTTTCTTTAGGGGGTGCAACTTGGGTTGGTTTAGATAGGGTTGAGTTAAACATAATCCTAATCCAAATTGGAAAACCTTTACCCAAACCAAACCATAACCCATTTTCAAATACCTTAACCTAAACAAAACAAAATTTGTAAAATTCAAATTAAAATCAGGTTGAAAATGGATTGATGATTCAGTGTAATAATTCAGGTAGGCAATTTGAATTAACAATTCTTCTATTTATATTAGTACTTTAAATAAAATTTAGAAATATTATTCTATTGAATATGTGTTAATGCATAATTAACTATAAAAATTGTGGAAAATTTTAAAAATGCTATCCACATGATATCATCAACAATCATTCAAAATGTTAACTTTTGAACATAATCATAAGTAACACGTAAGATAATTTAATTCGAGAATTATTTTAAATTAAAAATTAAATTATATAGTTCATTCTAAAATATGATTCAATGTAGAAGGTATGATCAATTTAATTATAATTTTCATGTATTTAAAGTTATTATGAGATATAATATTATATTATTATTTAAAATTTTAGGTTACTTGAAATAGAGTATCTCGGTTTGGATCTCAAGTTATTTGGTTTAGGATGTCCTTGACCCAAAACAAACCATATTACAATTCGGTTTGGGTTGGACTCAAATTAGATTACCTGAAACCTAAAAACTGTTAACTCAAACGAGTTAAAATTCAGTTTATTTGGGTTGGTCTCAGGTTAACCCGAACACTGAGTTGCACTCATAAATTTCTTTTTGCTTTCTATGATTTTTGTAGATCATCTTTTGGAAATCTCTCCTATGTAAATTGATTGCATCTATGATTTGCCATGTTATTTTATTTCATCATATAGAGAAATTATGGAAATCAAAATCTTAAAGCGGGCCAAATAATAGTATATGCCCACCATGGGAACTTGTTGCTGTTACAACCTTTTGTTTAAGGCTGAGAATTTGGCTTTGTTCATATTATCAGAAATCACCTATTGATTTTGTTTATGTTCAATCCCAAGGTGATTCCATTCTAAACATGTTTATCTTTGAAATTTCCTTCCCTGTGGCCCACCTGAGTACTTGATTTTGTAATTTTCACCCCTACAATAACATGGACAACCTGATGAATTATTTGGATTTTTTACAACCCAACATGGTGAAGTTATATTTGTGGATTACATACACTTAATTATAGCTTTGGTTATTATGGAAAAGAGGTAGTTTTGTGACTTTTAAAATATGCCTGACAGTTTAATTTAACAGTAGTTTTCATAATGGGAAGTAAGAAACAGGTGAAGTTTTAATTGTTGGATTTTCCATCAAAATATGGGAAAATAAAGGTGGACTCAGAATCCCTTTTTCTATAAAGAATTCCCATTGTGGACCGTAGTGTATTTCTAGTATGGGCTGATACTGCCCAATCTTTCTGTTATCCTATGTTATTGCCAATACCTGTAAAACAGGACCTATCTTTAGCTTATTTGCTCTCTCGTAGGATGGGTGATTAGAGGTACTGTGAATTGGAAGTAGAAACAAAACCATTGGCCTTACCAGGTTGCCTTGAATCTGCTTATATGTTTTTTCCCTATATTCTTAAATTGATGGTGTGTTTTGTTATCATGAAGAGTTCTGAATTTCTTTTTACTCACATATGTGGAAGTTTTAACTTGATGTTACTTTCTGCAGGAGCTATTACAAATGTACAAATACTGGATGTAATGTCCGCAAGCATGTTGAAAGAGCTTCAACTGACCCCAAAGCCGTCATAACAACTTACGAGGGGAAACATAACCATGATGTCCCTGCAGCCAAAAACAGCAGCCACAACACAGCAAACAACAGTGCTTCTGCCAACACTGTACTACTAAAACCACGAAATGCCACGGCTGACAGGCAGTCCATGTTTCAAACTATAGACTTCAGAAACAATGATCAGCGGCCTGTATCTGTTATTCGTTTGAAAGATGAGCATGCTATCACCTAGGCTATGGATTTCCCCATTGTAAAATCCATCTACGTGATACAGCAATCATAATATGAGAGTTCACCATTAATTTTATGGATTTCAGGGAAAAAAAGTTACTGGTTTTCTTAGGTGCTGTCATTTGGAGGCCAAGTGCCAGAACCTGAGCAAGCTTGGTTGAAACTTGTGTAAACTCTGTTAGCCTTTCAAATGTTGTTGTATTTGATGATTTCATGTTGCACTCTGTATGTACCAGCGATTATTTTCTGTTGTATACACCTTTTCAGTTTTTTGACAGGATGCTAATCTTAGAATGTTTATGTTCTTTGCATTGGCAGACAGTGATAATAACACAAATGCGCAAAATACTATGCTGTTGACGATCTCCTTCCTATTGGAAATCTACCATGAATGATTGAATCACATTCAAGTTCTTTTGAGACTTCGGCTTGTCGAAGTGAGCAGAAATTAAAAAGAAAAAGAGTTTTGTAGTTCGACTGGAGGAGAGCCTTGGAACTGTGCGCGCCGAATGTAGCTTCAAAGGAAATGAATGTGATTGCAACTTACTGTTCTTCTAGCTGCATAATGGACACAAAACAGTATCTTCTAAGCAGGCTATTCATGAGAAAAAGGTAAATTTTCTGAGTTTGTACCTTACCCTTAACCTGCCCACCATGGGTAGGGTAGGCTTCTAACAGCAGCAGCATCACAGTTATTTGGTTAAAGCTTGGATGCTACAGTATGTGACGCTCGGAGATAAATCAACAAAGTTGCATGCGACGATATATCAAGGTAATGAAACATTTGGAATGATTTTACACACAAAAACATTGGCAGCAGCTTGATAAATCTCTTTTCTCCTTCGCATGTCTGTTAGGTGCTATCGACTGTCCTGGCGGGGAAATTACTCAATTTCTTTGCGCGTGAAGGGATGATTTTGTTTTTTGGTTGGCAGATGCAATTTTTTTTCCCGGGCCGTTGTTATTTCTAGTGGCTGATGCCAATGCCCTGTGAAAGGATGGTTGGATCAGGTTGTGTACTGATCATGAACCCTGGCAATCTGATATCTTGACCTCTTGTCAGGGAATTTACCTAATTCCTACTACAAATAACTTGAGAATTTCCTCCAATACGTAGATGGCTAGCTAGATCTCAATCAGATTGAAATTTGAGTTTATAGACCATGAAAGTACGATTGCCAATTAGCAAATTCATTACCCGTAGTTATTAATTATAAACCCAAATACAAAACGGAACAGATGGGAGCATCCGGGTGTTGGGGTCTGAAATAAAATTCATAACGAGGAAATTCAGATTAATGGATTGGATTAACATATGTAACTTGGAAATAGAAACAAAGCATCTGAACGTTGCTGTCACCAGGTGACCAGAAAATTTTTGCTGAAAATGATGTTTATCTTCTCATAACGCACAAGTAGAAATGCGTCTGCATTTCAGCCAAAGCAGATGGAGTCTTCATCCACACAGATGAGATAATGGTCACCTGCGCAAACCAGATGGATTCGGATGAGCTTTTGCCCACTAGATGTAGCGTTTGCCCGTGCAGTCAAGGCAACAACGAGCATTTACTTAGTGGGTAAATGTTTTACCTGCGCAAGCAAGAAGCCTTAAAAAACAAGTCTTTATCCGTGCAGTCAAGATGGATAAATATTTTGGCAGTTAGCTGTGTTCAACTTGTGTTGATGTGAGCAGGAGAAGAAGTTCTTGTTAGGAGTATTATATATGATTTCGATGATAACAAAACTTGTATTAAGATAAAATAATATTAGTGCTTAAATTGATAAACAATAAATATTGATTGACATTTGATGATATGCTTGAAACATATACATAATCATGAATGTTTAATTATGCAAGCATACATCTTTTACTTCACGATGTGCTTAGATATCATTATTTAATGTGTTAATTTGTTGAATCATATTTAGCACTATACTCTATTAAGTTTTCATCTTATGTGCTTAAATAGAAATGTATATTATCCTTGCTCCACAATGTATGCACATCACATGAGGATATATACATTCTGATCGTATGATGCTAACAACGTAGCAAGTGAAAAAAACTTCTAAGTGCAAGAATATGACCAGCTACCACAACCCGCTACTACGTTTCAAATGAAGTATATTGAAGAATACAACTTGCAAAGAAAGAAAAAGAAGAAAATAGTGGCTTCAAAGATGAGCTACAAGGAACTTGCTTTGTTTGTTAACTCCAATGAGAAAATTTTCACAGACAAATGCAATGACAAAAATAGTTGAAGATGAAGTCATGATCAGAGAGCTTAAGCTGCAAACCATTTATTAGCCAGAGTTTGTCTAAGACAAAGTAAGAAGAAGCAATTCCATCATGCACTCAAACAAATGAAGAAAGAAGAATGACAAAGAGATGGTTACCTAGACAACTATGCACAAAAGGAAGAATCTTTTTTTGATCAACTAAGCAAGAAAAAAGAATTCACCTGAGAATAAAAAGGCAAGATGTAAAGGCAAACAGATCAAGAATGAAGTAAGAATGAAGTTGCAAAGATGAATTCCATTGTTGCTTGAAAAATGCAAAACAAATGAGGAATTCGACTTCATTTGTGAGATCAAATTTGTCAGTTACAACAAACAAAGTAGAAGATGAAGTGGAAGCTATACAGTGAGGATAGATGAACCTGCATAGACAAAGTAGTTGCTTGGATAAGAGAACTTCAATATATAGGCACATTCATCTGCAATTTACTATAGACAAACCTATAAATGAAATGTAGAGCCTAATTTATCCAAGACAAAGTAAAGCAGAATTCGTCTGTCACTTTTATCAGACGAATGTGGAATAAAAGAAGAACATCTTACTTCATCTATTCGAGTAAGACAAAGCAGAGTTTGTCTGTAGAATAGTTTGACTTCGTTTGTGCCACCAAGAATTCGTCTGTTACTTAATGCAGATAAATCACACTTACAAAGGGTCGATTGACATACAAACTCATGGGAGAATTCATCTACAACCTATGATAGAACAATGCAGATAGAGAGAGGTCGTGACTTGTTAGAGAAAAATTAATTTATGTGACTTGTATCTAAATGGTATATGCACTTGTGCTTTCATCGTGTAAACTCATTTCAGTCACTATTTTTGGCAACAAGTAGCGCTATAGTTTTCCAGTTGTGTCAAGTCAAAATGAGAAAAGATATTTCAACAACAGCTCATCTTGCTCTCTGTAAAAGAACGATGTTGCAACAGCTCAACAAAAATTAGAAGGTATGCATTCCAATGGAGAAAATAACTATAGTCATCTACATTCAAAGCTGCTCTCGTTCCTACATCAATCCCAACTTTCTCCTCTGCGATGGTTAAATTTCTGAAGATCTATTTAAGAAGATAAGTTGGATGATTCAAAGGAGGTGAAGGAAGACATTTCTAATGAGCTTAATATTATGTAAATCCTTCTACCCATGACCAAGAGCTTAAACCGTTATCTATTCTTTATGAGCTTTAATCTGCAAATCTTTATAGCCATTGATTTTACATTTTTGGGAAGATCTTTTATATTGTTAGAGCTGTAAAAGATCTCATCTTCTTCTGTGCTTAAATGGGTATTAGTTTTCTAGTTAAACTTAAAAACTAATGAGTTTGTGGTGAGCTCAGGAAAACCAAATTGTATGATTTGTTGCTAAGCTTAGGAAAACCATTAAGTTTGCTGGTGATCTTCGAAACTAGTGAGTTTCTTGGTGAGCTGGTAAAAATTAAAAGAGTGTTGGGAGCACTATATTCATGCTGCTTGGAGTTGGAATCCAGAAGAGTGTTGGGAACACTGTTTACGACCCCTAGAGATGGAATCTAAAAGAGTGTTGGCAGCACTATTGTATTTCCATTACATGGGATATAGTGGAACCCAAGGTATAATGAGTATATACTCTTAGAAGAGTAGATGTAGGGATGAGGTTTCTGAACCACTATAAAAATTATGTTATTTGTGTGTATTTGTTTATTTGCTTTATCTTTCATGCACTTTACTGTTTTATTATTCATTTTATAACGCACCACACACAAGCACGAAAAGAGGAAAATGATTCAATAGGTATTAAGTAATGAATTTTCATATACCCAATTCACCCCTCTCCTCTTGGGTTAAGCCACACTATGAGATGCTACTGTTTTGCTGTTGATGTGGCTTGCAGTTGAGAAGCTGACTCCATTGTGTAGCTAGACATGAAACTTGTCTAGAGGACACTACTATTACCCACGTAATCATGAGGGTTTGCCTGTGCTATTGACATGGTTGTGTAGTTGGGGACGGTCTCCTGCTTATGCAGTTAGGCGCAATTTATCCAATGGGTAGCCATTCTGCTAGCGTAATTAAGGAAACATGCAGCCAGTATATGTGCAGCTACTTGTGTAGTTGGTGTGATTCCCCACCACACAACCAGGAAGCAGAAAAATTCTACAACTACGCTATTGAGGGGTCATGCTTGAGCCTGCTTGCATAAGCTGAAGAGGTGTTCGCAACCTGAAGGCCAAGTCCATTTGTAGCTACGTTGATTGAGTCATGGCTTATGAATGTCAACTACACTGATTTACATGGATGATATACATGAATGAAAACAACCTTATTTTCTCGGTTGCACCAACAACTTCAAAATGAATGATCGATGTGCATTTTCACAGACAATAGCTAGGTGATCAGGGATGTCTAAACTATTTCGAACATACTTTAATTGTAAAGTTGAAATTAGTGGCATAAAACATAGCTCACACATATGGAAATAGCAAAATTTCATATGCATCTCCACTTATCCAAACCAATTCCAAATGATGGATTTGGAAAGCATATATGAGATGTGCAAAAAAGTACATCGTCAAAATTTATTTTAAAAATTAATTGCATGGTACCTATATTGGGCATGAATGCAATTACTTGGATTTGAAAAGATTGAGAATCCACACTTATGAAAATATTTTAATGAAAATATTTGGAATGGATCAATGATGCAAGTGCAAATGAGCCATAAATTCCAAGAATGCCCTTGATGGTGCAACCAAGCCTTAGTTTCTAGAAATGCCCCTGATGTTGCAACCAAGCCTTGGTTTCTAGAAATGCCCTTGGAGGTGCAACCAAGCCTTGGCTTTCAAGAATGCCCCGGATGGTGCAACAAAGCCCTAGTTTCTAGAAATGCCCCTAATGGTGCAACGAAGCCCAGGTTTCCAAAAATGCCCCTTGAGGTGTTGGGATTGTATATGATTTTGATGATAAAAATGAGATTATATATGATTTTGATGATAACAAAACTTGTATAAAGGAACCTCTATGCTTAAATCTTTAATGATTATGTATGACTATGAATTAATAAACATCAATGATTAATTATACAAGCATAGATTCTTTACTTTTTGGTGTACACATAATAAACATTAATTAACCTTTATTGCATAAATCTGCTAAATCATATTAAGCACCATAATTATTTAAGCCTTCATATTTTGCATTTAATGAAAATGTTATTTTCCTTGTTTTATAATATGATACAATCACATGAGGATAAAATACATTCTGATATTAAATATGAAAGCCAACAACATAGTAAGTGCAGATAAGTTCAAGTGCAGGATAATGATAGTCTGCAAAAAACTACCACATCTATCTGCTACATTTCAAAGGAGCTGAACTAATGAGAATCATGGAAGAAGAAGAAGAAAACAGAAGGTTTGGAGATAAGCAACAAAAAGGTGTCTAAGAGAAGCTTCCACAAACAAAAGTATGGGAGAAAAATAAGGCTTCAAAGGAATGCTACAACGAGCTTACATTGTCTATCAACCTCAATGAAAAAATGTCAACAGACAAGTGCAAAATAAGGAGTTGAAGATGAAGCCATGATTGAAGAAGCATAACTCTGTTTGAGAAATTTGAACTATCTACACCGACTAGACAAAGCCTGTTTGAGATAAAGAAAGAAGAAGAAGCTCCATCAAATACTCAGATAGAGGAAGAAAGAAGAATTGCCGCCCAGATAACAATATAAGAAACGAGAAAAGTAGAGTTGTCTAAGGATAAAATGACAATATAAGTATAGAAGGGAGTGTAACTTTAGCTGAGCTATGATAGACAAATCAAGATTGAACAGACAAGTAAGTTGCTAGAACAAACTCCTTCTATTGCTTGAAGTGTGTAAAAAAGCTAAAGAACTCTGCTTCATCTTCGGATCAAAAGGTTGTTTGTTATGATAGACAAAGTTCAGCTAAAGCAAAAGACGATAAAGATGCTGCATGGTGAGCATAGACAAAGCTGAATAGACAAAGAGCTACTTGGATCGAAATGGGCTAAAATAGACAAACGCTCGATCGTCTACAACTTATGATAGATAAATGCGATGTGCAAAGTATTCTATCCAAGATAAATCAGAACACTCCTCATCTATCGCTTACACCAGATAAACGCCACACTTTGTATGTTTGGGAAAATTGAAGTAAGCTTCGTCTGACACTTTCTATAGACAACAAGGAACCAAAGAAGAAAATTACACTTTGTCTATTAGTGCAGGCTAAGCGAACTTTGTCTGTCAGCTCCAACAGATGACGAAGAATAAAGGAAGCATATCTTACTTCATCTGTTTGTATTAAGGGAACTGTTTGTCAATCGATCAACTAATTTTCGTTAGTACCATTCAAAGTTAGTCTGTTATCTTCAATAGACAAAGCATATACATAAATGATCGATCAATAAATAATATTTTGGAGGAATTGTGGCAGACAAGGAAGTGTTTGTCTATCAATTAGTATAACTTCATATGCATCAAAGTTCGTCTACTATTTAATAGACAATTATGGAAGTTCAACTAACAGACAACCTTGGGAGAGTTCGTCTGCAACTTATGGCAAACTAATGCAGACAGAGAGAGATTGTGACTTGTCAAAGGAATATTAATTTATGTGACTATGTATACAAATGGTATCTGCATACGGGCCGACATCGTGCAGACTCATACCAATCACCATTTTAGGCAATAAGCGGTGCTGTAAAGATTTTCAATACTGTGACGAGTTAAATGAGGAGCACATTTATCATAACTCATCCTCCTTTTTGATTGACATTGCAGTAGCTTGAGACAAAACAGAAAGACCTAGACTTCAATGGCAGAAAATTCAAATGGTTTTACTCATTCAATGCTACTCTCATATTTGCATTGATTGGCTTTCATCTTCTCCAATGGTCAAGACTCTGAAGAAACTATTTAAGGAGAAGAAGCGGGACGATTCGGTGGAGGTGAAGGAGCCCATTTCAAATGTGCTTAACTTGGTGCAAATCCTTCCACCTGTGGCCAAAAGCTTAAACCGTCATCTATCCTATATGAGTGTTAATCTGCAAATCTTCATGGCCATTATTTTTACATTTTGAGAAGATCCTTTTATTGTAAGAGTTGAGAGAGAGATCAAATCTTTCCCTATGCTTCATTGTAATACTTTTTAAAGTATCAATTTTCTTGTAAATTTTAAACCAGAGAGTTTGTGATGAGCTTAAGAAAACCACATTGTATGAGTTGGTAGTGAGCTCAGAAAAACTACAAAGTTTGCTTGTGATCTTTGAAATGGGTGAGTTTCCCGATGAACTCGTAAAATCAAAAGAAGTGTCAGGAACACTTATGTATTCCATTGTACGGGGTATAATGGAACCTAAGGCACAATGAATTGGTGTTCTTCGAAGAGTGGATGTAGGGACGAGATCCTGAACCACTATAAAATTCATCTTGTTTGTGTGTATGTGTTTGTTTATTTTCTTTACTCTTCATACATTTTATTTTCTCTATTATTTATCCTATGATAGACCACACATAATCACGAAAAAAGGGAAATGATCCAACGAGGGTTAAGCAATGAATTCTCAATTACCCAATTCATCCCTCCCCTCTTTGGTTAAGCAATTCTATGGGCATTTTACAAGAGGTGCAACCAGGCTAAGGCTATAAATACCCCCTCCCATCTCTCTTTCTACATATAAAAATTTCTTCTAGATTGAAGGCTTTGGAAATTCTTCACGAGGCAGGTGCCTCCCCTGACACCAGTGACTTTTGGCCTACTAGGCATTTCTTTTGGTGCCTGAGGGCACTCTGCCATGGCCTCATCATGGCACACACATGCATCCCACCCATGTTGTGGTAATTGTGGGTCCCACATGGGCAATAAAATGCTGTTGGATTGGATAATTAAAACATACTTAAACTTATTAAATATTAATTAAACCCTGTAAATGGCAGAGTTGCCCTGCAAAACAACTTATAAACTCAGGGAGATGATGATATATACCCTACCTATTTTCTTAAACTAATTAGGGACTATCATTAATACTAATTATTATCATTAATGCTAATTATGATTAAGCTTAATTAAATCAAAGTATAATTAGGTTTAATCAATGTAACCTTTCTATGGTATCTCACAAGTTAAAAGGCAGAGATTATCCGCTTTTGATTTTTCATGGGATATTAGAAAATACCACTTATTCAATTACCCAATAGCCTAAGTCTAGGACTGAGTCACTGAGTCATGACTTACTGAGTCAAACCTTAGCAAAACCACTTCAAATCAACCAAACATAGTCAACATGGTCCTACTCTTCCTAAGCTTCTCATGGGCAATTGAGAGAGCTGGGCCACTCGCTGAGTCATCCAAGCGTGATTCACTAAGTTAAATCCAGTCTACCTGGTCTCAATCTTCCTAAGTTTCTCATGGGCAATTGAGAGAGCTGAGCTATATCTAGTCTACTTGGTCCCACTTTTCCTAAGCTTCTCATGGGTAATTGAGAGAGCTGAGCTAAACCCAATCTACCTAGTCCTACTCTTTCTAAGCTTCTTATGGGCAATTTGAGAGAGCTGAGTTAAACCCAGTCAACTTGGCTCACTCTTCCTAAGCTTCTCATAGAAAATTTGAGAGAGCTGAACACTTATTTTCTTCTTGATCTCTTTTATGTCTAAACATAATAGACATCGTTGATTCCTTAATCCTTCCGGGATATACCAATTGGGTCAAAAATCACCTACTATCTCTATGGTTTTTTATAGTTTAAATAACAAAAATACCCAGTCTTGATTCCATCCAAGATATATTAATTGGATCAAAATACCCATTTTTTAAGTTGACCTAGAATCTAGCAATTCAGTTTAGAGTCCTAACATCCTTCCACCCATTGACTTGAGGCAATCCACTAAATTTCAAGTCATCCCAATGTGCTTGTGCTTGGTGACCTCAAAGACAACACACATTTATTTAAAAGATAATGTGTTTTATTTTTAGTTTTCTAAATGTATTATACTTTTTCTTTTAGTTAAGGATTTTCTTCCATTGTGAAGATATAATTAGGACTACTTGTGATCTGGGATATCAATATGCAATTTTCTAATGTACACACATCAGTGTAATTAATTAAGGACATCAAAATAAATAGAAATTATTTGATTTATTACAATAATACAATCTTTTATTTCATTTTGTTCTTCTTTTTTGTCTTGTTACAAAAATGGTGAACCTAACGTGAAACATCCCGTTCTTTATCTTTAAGGAAAAGTAACACTTATGCATCTTAGAGACTTTACTTTTACGAAAAACTTACTAAGCTCTTCTTTTGCTCTTTGCAGATCTTTAGTCATTTCCACATTCACTCTCTCTCCTTTCCTAAGTTCAAATCTAATGGAAACCTCTTTGGCATTTGGATTCCTGCCCAGTGGTAGCTTCGCCATCAACTCTCCCTATAATTTTGTTAGGAGTGTCCATCACTCCATCATGCTACCAACTAGTTAGATGTTGATAAAATTTGCAAGAGGGAGTCAGTTCTTTTGACTCCTTCCTCATCCAAAGCTGCTCCAGTAGTGCCCAAGGTTGCTCCAATAGTACCAAAGGCATCTTCCATTGTCTCAACCTCTAGCAACAATGAGGTTGAGAAGAAGCATAAGAAGAATAGAAGGTAGAGGAGAAAGGCTGTTTCTTCTCACGCTCCTTAAATTATTAGAGACAAACCTGTCTTCAACATTGCTCCAAAATCTTTCAAGAGTGGGAGTACTTGGGTTTCTGCTCCCATAAAGCAGAAGAAGGTTGTAGCTCTCAACCTCCCCATTGCAAACAGGAGCTCCCTTCAATCCCAAGTCTGATGATTGCTTTGGGAGGTATTGTAATGCCCCACTTCTTGGACGTTATTGTAGGGTAGTATCACACGGAACCCTAGACAGGATTTTCCTTGTACTATCCATCTCCAACCTGTACAATCCATCATTACATATCTAACCATGTGTACCCAAAATCATAATAAACTAAACTATGCTTACACCCATAGATCGCCCAGAATTGACAGTCGCATTGTGATGGGGTTGTCAAGGAAATTCCTTACACATCCTATTATAATGACAAGCCAACAAAATAAATTTATATAGATTGATATACAGACTTGCCAAACTTTATGAATTTATAATTTTATATACACATCCCAAAAGGATAAAAAGAGAAGTTTCATAATTATGTGGGTACTATTCATAGCTTATCTCAATCCTAAGCTCAAACCCCATGTTGGGCTCTGTATTCAGGTCTGTCAACTAAAAACCATAATTAAAATAGGGTGAGTCCAGCAACTTAGTAAGCACATATGGGATTAAATAGTAATTAAACAATAATTATTAAAATTAGGATAAAATCATATATACATATAAATGCAATTCTATGTCATATTGTATCTCACTACAATGCAACAATAATCTATTAGTATGGTGCATCAATTGTTATTAATTAAGTTACATCATAGTCTCGTAATTATCCATACTCAGCTCATCCTTACCTCACTTTTCACAAATTGCTATCATCATATTAGTTTTGTCCATTGATATCTCTATTTCCTCACTCCACTATCACTATCCTTATACAATCTTTGGGAGGCAGTCATCGGAACAGATAACACCCTTTTCCCCCTCCTCGGTGTGTCTTAGTTCCTCCCTGTACCCTCGACTATGAAGCTTGCTAGGCCCATGGTAGTCTCTCACTATTATCTATGGCACCCTGCCCTCTTTGCTCCATAGGAATCACAGGTTCTTCATTCACACCTAATGAGGTAATCAGGCGCATCACATGAACTGGGCCATCCAGGCCTCCACGCCAACTAGGTGTATCCATATCCCATCATACGGCTACCACACCAACTAGGCGTATTAATATCCGACCATACAGGCCATCAAACCCACCAGGCATATCAATATCCGACCATATAGGCCACCATGCTAACTAGATGTATTAATATCCAACCATACAGGCCACTGTGCCAACTAGGCATATCAATATCTAGCCATATAGGCCACCACGCGAACTAGGCATATCAATATCTGACCATATAGGCCACCATGCCAATCAAGCATATTAATATCTTGCCATACAGGCCACCACGCCAACTGGGCTTACAAATTTATAACCATGTCATCTTGGAATAATCATACCTCACACCAACTAAAACAATTACATACCATTCTAGCACTTTCATATACTATTTTCATATCTTTAAAGTCACTAAGGAATGTCCCAAATCCTCCAAGAAAACCTGCTTCAATTGCCTTAAAGAATTACATTATTTTAATTAAATTAAAAACTTCTGCAGGTTATTGTTTTGGCATTGCGACCTTAGATTCGGGCACCATGGCACCCAATTCCCTGCTCGTGTCACCTGTCCATTTCACATGCCAGCACCATGGCACCCAACCCGCTGTCCACCTGCTTGTCTCTATTTCCTTCTCCTATTTACATCACCTTTTTCCTCCTTTATTTGCTAAGTCTAAACATGGTATTTGAGTCTCAATTGACTCAAATTAACATACGATTATTACCAGCTATTGATATACCTCAAGTGGTTCAATTATTCACATCTTTTCATCATCATTTATACACTGCAGTAGCCTAGTCTCAATTGAAGTGTCATGAAATGAATATATCAAACATGTTATGCAATATTAGTAGCACTTGGCTAGACCCATGGACTTGCAATTATTTTTTACAAGCAATGTAGTAGAACAAAAAATTCCTTATTTCCTAACTTTACATAACCTGATCCAATTTATATAAAACAAAATTAAAGCATGATATAACAAACTACAATGGATTCACAATAAAATGCTCGGGATGCATATTTATGAAATTCCAAATGCAAAAACAATCAAAGAAACCTACTTTCTTTATGCTGATTAACTCAGTAATTCCAAGTCCGATTCAATTGTCTACAAATTCTATACATACAATATGTTTCATTAGCATTTACATGCAACAAACGTATATAAAACATCACTAACTCATATCCTTGCTCGGGTAAGAGGTGACTAAAAGTATAATAACAAAGTCTAATTACACCATGTCCTCCTTAGAGTCATTTCATCGAACGGCTCATAGGCAACTTTCCGATTTCACATTTCTAACCACAAGTAGCATAGGGTTTCTTTCCCTAAATCATATAATTCAAGTCTTATCATGTTTAACTCCTTAATTAAGGATCATAACCTCCAATACTTAGCTCAAATCATCTTTTCCCCAATTTCCAACATCCCAAAACCTGATTCTTCATAAAACTTGTCCCATAAGCCCTAACTTAACAGAATCATCTAATAGAAATTGTTAATTAATAGAAAAACTTACTCAACGCCTAATTCCCTTTGAGAAAACTTCACAAAAATATGCTATGATGTGATTTTTCCAACTTTCCTTCTATTCTCACTGCTCTAACTTGAGAGGTTTGGCATTTCCACTACTTCAGGTAGTTGTAGTACACTCTATCATTACTTTCCTCACTTCTAAATGTTTAATTTTGTGAAAAACTAAAATTTTCAAAAAGCTTAGGGAAGGGGGAGAGGGCTGGAAATGTGATTTGGGGTTGGAAGTGGCTGGTGGAGCATTTTAAGCTCCTCTACCCTTAATGCTCCAGCGGTGCATTATAGCACATGCACTTGTGACCTGTTTTCCTCCACTTTTCATAACTTGTTCACTATAATACTTTCTTATGAACCATAATTCACCTATCATTAATCATGTTTCTCATGATTTCATCAAGTTATATTCTTGATTTCTTGAAAATCTTTCTACCTACACATGCACTAATCAATTGCAAAGTAAAGAAATAATTAACTCATACCTCAAAATTTCAGGGTGTCATAGGTATGCACTGAGCAAGGCTCCCAAAAGTGTGTCCAACATACTAGATGAACTAGGGTAAGGTTGAAAAGGAAGAATAAGTCCAAGAAGAGATCAACCCGCAATTGACTGCCTAAGAGAAGAAGGAAGGATGAAACTACCATCCAAAAAGCATATTGTAGTGGGAAGAAGACCATCTCCTTCCCAAGATGAATGCTTGGGCAGCAATATATTTGCCGTCCTGACAAATATCTCTTGTTCTCAAAGGGGAGAGATTGACAGGATAGGCACCCTTCAGATGCCAAGAAAGGCATCGAAGGTAGAGAAAAGAGAAAGAAAATCTGACTCTGGCAACCCAAAGAAAATAGAACAAGGGGAACGATCTAATGCTGTGTCTTCTAATGTTATGCACCCTCTCAATGCTCAAGACATGCCAACTCCATCTACAAGAATGATCATGCTAGTATGACTGTTTGTCTTTAATTTGCTAACGGGGGACCCTATAGGAACAAAAGACTCATCCCTTGCTTCCTTGGTTGCTTTGTCTAGGCAACCGCCCAATATAAATGTTTGTGCGCAATAATTTGGTGCAAACATTCAACAAGAATAGTTTGGCATAAATGTTGCCACGCAACCATATTAGATGAATTTGGATCTAATGGCCCAATTCAATGAGATGATGAATGATTGGATGGCCTAGTGGCAGATAAACTTGCCTTCTCAATGCCAAACACATATCACTGACCTTATTAGCTGGAGATTGAGATTGAGCCATTCCCACTATGTTTCCAAATGATATACTTCCATACATTTGATAGGACAAATGATGCTCAGCACCTCCTTACCCTCTTTAATATCAAAATGGGAAACCACACCGTCTACCATAATCTCTGCTTGAGATTATTCAGCTCCTCTCTTAAAGAACCTACATTTTGACGATACTTAAAGCTACCAATAGGGTTAGTCAAAACTTAAAATGATATGTAAAACCTGTTTTTAGCTAGGTTCTTTGTGATTAAGAAGGATTTCACATTAGAAGACCTCTCCCTTATGAAGTAAAGGGAGGATGAACCAGTAGAGGAATTCATCTCCCGCTAGTAGAGGGAAGCCAGCAAGTGTGAGGAGAACTTAATTGAAGAACAAAGAGTTTACTTATACTAGAATGACATCAAGGTCAACATCACTATTCTAGTGAATGAGCAAATAACCACCTTTAGGGCATTGGCTAATGAGACAAGTTGGAAAGAATGCTTCCTCTTCCTCACTAGGAAGAGTAAAGTCAGGGATGACAAGCAGAAGGAAAGCACCTTATAGCCTATGAATAAAAAAGCAGAAAAAGCAAATCAAACATATCTGTCAACACCACTGAAACCAAAAGTAGTAGTAACGACAGATAGCCAAAGAAAGTGGAGATCCCAGAGCCAAAATTTTCGGTACTGTGATAATGAGGTGGTATCAATTTTATTGGGGCTCATCTAATTAGGCACTATCAAGCTACCGAAATCGTTATTCCCAGCTGAAGCAGATAAACTAAACCATCCCTTGTACTGCCATTACCATCCGGGCATCAATCACCTGATAATTAAATGCAAGACTGTAAGGAAAAATATCAACCATTACATAAGAAGTGGAGTTGTCACACTAAAAAAGAATGCACAAGTAACATCCAACAACATATCAATAAAAGAAATTTCAGATCTAGCGATGTTGGAATAAGAATTAGATCGCCAATTCCCTAAAACCTCTAGCCAAGAGGTGGAAAGAGAAGTCATGGTTGATGACAAAAGCTAGGATCTTGTTTGTCCAAAAGACATTCCAGAAGTCCCGTTAATGAGAAAGATCAAACATGTGAAGCAAAAGGAAAGGGAGGACCATCTAAAGAATTTATTCCCATGCCCTGAAAGAATTCATCATGGTTCCAATCATGCATCATTGGGGATTACCTCTAGCCCAAGAGGCTCAAATCCTTCTACAAGAAAATGATGGGAAAAAGGAAGAAAAGATCCCAAGTTAATCAAGGGTGCCCAAAACTTTATGCTTGGGAGCCATCAGCATCACTTTTGTTAACTGTAGATGAAGTATGGGCCACACTCTAGGATAACTTACCAGACTTGGGAGCTAGGAGTAATTTGAGACATGATGAAGATGATCTGTTTGAATATCCAGTAGTGACTTCTTGTTATCACATTGGCGAAGGTGAGGCCTCTACAAGCTAGCCAAACAAGAAGCATAAATGCTCCCATAGAAGGAGCAACCACAAGAGGGAACACCGGCGTCAAGGATTCAACTTATCTAATGTTGGTGATTCACCGGTCATGCATATCCTCAGCTACACTGATGAATGCTATGGAAAAAATCTGGATCTTGGAAAGATGTACCGATGTTTTGAGAATTCACTTTCCTCCGAAGTGAAGAAGAATTAGTTCAAGACTCTAATAGTACAAGGTACTCAAGAATGGGTGTGCTTGCAAAATGTGTTGCTGCTAAGCTTCCTTTCCAAAAGAAAGGAAGGAATTAAGAAATCTTTAATTAACTAGGATCAACATTTTGGCAAGAAAATAGCTGATTATATCCATAAGTGGAAGGACACCACTTAGAGTGATCCATAATCACTCGATCACCTAGAGGTAGAAGAAGTTCATCTTTGCTTGACAAGGAGAGCCTATTTTCATCCTTGAACGCCATCTAATTTCATAGAGGCATTTGATCAAGCTAAAAGAAGAAAATGAAGGAAATGGATAACCCTCCAAATGAGCAAGTGTTCATAGAACTGCACATTGTGAGAATCCTCTAATACCTACACTACATGAAGGCCCCTATTCTAATGACAATCCTAAAAAGAAATAAATCTATTACTTAGGGTGGCCTATGATGAGAATGTTTGAAGAAGGCTACAAAGTCGCATTGAGACACTTGTTCCAATATCAAGCTCTAGTAAGAATGATGTCCCAGAATAAGGCATATGCAATTAGGAGCTTTCCATTTTCACTTACTGGTAATAGCTATGCCTTGAATTGGATTGCTACATTGCTAACAGAATCATTCAGATCTAGGGAGGTGTTAGCCAAATCATTGATGCACAGATTTCATGAATACACTTCCCAATTCTCCAAGGGACAAGTGCGAGGAATTCATCCTCTTGAAGGAGAATATCTTTATAATTTCACTTTGAAATGATGTAATGCTCGTCTTTATTGCCCTATGCTGTGAGAAGAGGGATGCCTAAATTGGGAATGTATTGTCACATTAGGCAAGACCTTTACACTATCTAAAGAGGTCCCCACGTCATTCTCCAGATTGCTCAAATAGTTGATCCAAGAGCCATCAGAACCTATAGAGGTATTTTGTAACATGAATAATGTCATGCCAAATGAAGAGAATGCTCTACAAGAAGCATTTGAATCTCCAAAAACAATGACCTTGTTAAGATCCGGGAAAAATATGGCCAGGTTGAAAGAAAAAGCTCCAATGCAAGAAGAACCAGTACCTAGAGTTCCTTATCCTCTAGTCCAAGAAAAGGAAGCGCTTGAGCTCACAAATAAGCTAGAATATGATGTCATTACTCACTTGCACAGAATCCTATCAAGTCTAAGCATATACGATGTGCTATAACTTTCTAAGGAGTCTCGGCAAGCGCTCATCAATGAGCTGGTAGATGAGTCTATAAACGACTTATACTTGGCAAAGGTTGCTATTATAATTGAATGCAACTAGACAATTACTTTTACAAATGATGACCTGTTGCTTGGAAACTTAGAGCGTAATCGTCAATTGTTTACAAGTGGCGACCTAGTAGGAAAAAGGATTAACCGTATTATGCTAGATCTAGGACTATGGTGAATATTCTCCCACCGAAGGTATTGAAGTAAATCAAGATGTGTCCATTTGCGCTCCAAAGCACCACCTTTGTGATCCAAGGTTTTAATCAAGAAAGTTAGAGGAATATGGGGACCATCACCTTAAGTCTTGACATTCAAGGGTTCCTCACAAAGGTTAATTGCCATGTTATTAATGCACCAACGTCCTACAACTTGTTGCTTGGTAGGCCATGGTTGCATTGCCATCAAGTTGTGGGATCAACAACTCATCAATGCTTTAAATTCTACTAAGATGGTGTAATGAGGTGCATACAACTGATATAAGGCCATTCACAATTTTAGAGGCATTCTACTAAGAGGCCAATATTATGAGCTAGCATCGAATGAATTAGAGCAGCCAAAAGAACTGGCCAAGCCGACTGTGGATAGAAGACAATAGTCATTCTTTTGCCAAAAGGAAATAAGGGCCTCATCACAAACTATACCTCCATAGGTAGTCCCATTCCCTACAATTCCTTCCAATATCTTCACACTTTGAGATTGCGATAAGCATGTTACAAGAAGAAAAGTTGAAACTTATGAAAGAGTTGGAAGTATTTCAAATAGATGACAATGAAGTTGAGTTGTCATTTCAACACCCGCAACCACCACAACATCCAATCATTCCTGCTCCAGCACCAACTCTGCCTATTCAGAATTTATTCAATTGGAGGCCGATCACAAATTTCCTAACTCCGCAATCTTTTGCCTTTCAGGTTGGGACGTCAACACCGAGATCTCCTGGAAGAGGACATGGAAAAGGATTGGTTAGACCATCTATAGGCAGGGGGCAAGCCATACCTCTACCAGCTAGATTTTATGAGAATTAAGTTGTGAATCTGTTGCAAGCTTATATGCCACCACAACCATCATTAGTCGAGAACACCCAATTCCAAATCAATACTCCGAGTTCAAGGAGAATAATAACTACTCCTCCAACATTGTCCCCTTTAGTGCCTAGCTGCTCTCAAGTAGCCGCGAAGCCAACACAGTGATAACATTTCTAGATCAACACTAGGAATCCTAGTCAAGCAAAGAAAGAAACATCCTCCAATCCCATCACCAAAAGTAGTAGATGGGAAATCGGAGGAGAAAAATTACAATCCATATTGGTCGAGTACAATTGGCCACTAACTCGATTGGCTGAGTTAGAAATCGTACAGGGGAAAGAACCTAAACCACAATACCTAGTGGAAAAAGGAAAGCTGGTATTCAAGTAGATGGGCTTACCCTATGGGCAATGTCATACTTCTGACCTCTCGCCCAAGAAATTCTTGTCCACTAAAACTTTTCAAAAATTCAGCAAGGGATGCAGAAGGATGATTGACCTTCTTGGCATTTATCCTGATGAACCCTATATGTTAGTAATGGGTCCACTTATCCTAATTCCAATCAAATGAAAATTAAAGGGACTCTAGAATCTAGGAGATCAGATAGGTCTGGGCATGGACAATGATATTGATATGGATAGTGATGAGGAGTATGCCTTAGATTACTCCTATGTGAGTATCAGGTTGACTGTCGGTCCTAACATGTGGGATTGTTAGTTTGTCCCTACTGAGTCTGAGACATCAAAGATGTCGTTTGTCTTACTAGGATGAGAAAAGCAATCACTAGTGGATCTTCTCAGGGAATTCAAAGATATCTTTGCATGGACATACTTTAAAATGCCTATGTTAGATCCTAATATCGCAATGCATTCTCTGCATACTTTGCCAAGTAAGCGGCCAATAAAGCAAGCACCAAGAAAGTTCAGACCTAACTTGGAGCAATAGATCATTAATGAGATCAACAAGTTGCTAGAAGCTAAAATCATCCAAGAAATCAAGTTTCTGAGATGGATGTCTAGCATTGTCCTAGTCTAGAAAAGAAATGATAAATATGAGTTTGTGTTGATTTTTGTAACTGCAATGAAGCCTGTTTAAACAATAAGTTCCCGCTACCACACATGGAACTTCTTATCGACAACACATCACTTTATGACACATTCTCATTCATGGACAACTACTCTGGCTAAAATCAAATCAAGACAACTCTAGTAGATGAAGCCTCCACTATATTATGTACTCTAATGAGCATCTTTTGCTATAAAGTTATGCCATTTGGATTAAAGAATGTTGGAGCAACTTATCAAAGAGTCATACAAGTTATCTTTAGGACATTCTTTACAAACATGATGAATGTTACTTGGTGGTAAAATCCAACGATCATGATCAACACCGTGAGGATCTACTCACAGTCTTTGTATGGCTAAGGAAGAACAAGTTGCATATGAACCCACTCAAATGTGCATTTGGAGTTGGGTCAAGCAAGTTCTTATGATTTATCATTCGTCATTGAGGAATCAAGGTGGATCCACAAAAAGCGAAGGCGATTAGAAATATGCCTCCCCCAAGGAACATAGATGAACTGAGAAGCTTGCAACGCAAATTGTTTTATATCCAAAGATTTATTGCCAACTTGGCAGGATGATTTTAGCCATTTCATCGCCTACTGAAGAAAGACATAGCCTTTGTTTGGGATGAAACTTGCCAAAAAGCTTTTGATACCATCATTACTCCATGATCCTCTTGTTTTGGCTAAACCAGCCAAAGGCAAACCCCTTATTCTGTATATCTCCATGAGCGAGCAATTGCTGAGGGCATTGATTATACAAGAAAATTAAGATGGTAAGGAGCGAGCATTATATTACCTTAGCTATTGGTTGATCAATGCATAAGGCAATAATTCCCCAATCGAAAAGACATGCCTTACATTAGTGTTTACAACCTAGAAGTTGAGGCACTAATTTCTTGCTCATGAGATCTGGTTGATCTTCAAGGCAGATCCATTTAAATCTTAATCACTCATCCCATGTTGTTAGGATGATTAACAAAGTGATCATTACTATTATGAGAATTTAACATCACCTTTATAACGTAAAAAGTGATGAAAGGACAAGTTTTGGCTAACTTCTTGTATGCAAGATGACTTGCCGGATGAGGATGTGTTCATTGCCCAAGTAAACACTCCTTGACAAATGTACTTCAATCATGCTTCTATGATTGTTGGTGTTGGTGTTGGGATTGTCTTTATCTCACCTCAAAAAGACATCATTTTATATTCCTTCTACTTGGGAAAGAATTACACTAATAATGAAGTAGAGTACGAGGCACTGCTCCTAGGACTTCAAATCGCTCTCAACTTTGGGATTACAAAACTGGATATTCTTGGTGACTCAGAATTAGTGGTCCTGCAATTAACCACTAAATATAAAGTTTGCTAGCCCAATTTACACTAATATTATAATATCACATAAGGGCTATATGATCAACTTTCTCAAGTCAGTGTCGAACATGTTCTAAGGATTGATAATACTATTGCTGATGCTTTAGTAAACTTGGAAACTGCTTTAGCTTTGTAGGAGACCAAGAAGTCATTGTCAAAGTTGAGCGATGAAGTCGCATTCTTGACTCATACAATGAAAAAATACCAAACAAGTGGAATGCGTAGCCTGCATAGAGTTGATAGTGGATGATTGGCAAACTCCACACATCGATTACTTGCAGCATGGGATCCTCCCAGAAGATCCACAGGAAAGGTTAGCTTTAAGGAAAAGAGCTACGCGATATGCATATTAAAATAATATACTTTATCATCAAGCATATGATGGGCTCTAGCTCTGATGTTTGAACAAGGAAGATATTCAATATGCACTTATACAAGTGCATTCCAGTGAATGTGGTGGATATCTATCTGGGCAAAAGTTATATAGACAAGTCAAATACCTTGGCTATTACTGTCCTACCATGGTCTTAGACTTACTATAGTTTGCTAAATCATGTCTCCAATGCCAACTTCATGGAGATATCTAACATGTACCACCTTCAGAGTTGGTACTCGCAAGCATCTATTAGCCATTTACATGGTGGGGATTCGACATCATTGGTCTAATCAACCCACCGTCCCTCAAGGGACATGACTACATTCTTGCAACAACCATTACTACTCTAAATGGGTGGAAGTTGACTCATATAAAAAACTTAGGGCTAAAGAAGTAATTGACTTCATTAAATTCAAGATTGTGTATCAATATGATAATCCATACCAAATTATATTAGACAATGACACTCCATTCAAGAATAAAGAAATGGAGAAGTTTTGTCAAAAGCAAGGTATTAAACATGTCTTCTCCACACCTTACCACCCATAAGGTAATGGCTAGGGTGGAGGCATTTAATAAGGAAATTCTGAGGATAATGAAGAGAATGGCGGCTAAGAATAAGAGGGACTGACATCTTAAATTGCTAGAGGCACTTTAGGCTTATCGCACCACTCACCGCATAACAATTAATGAACCTCTATACTTTTTGGTACTCAGAGTAGAGGCAATCTTGCCCTTAGAAGTGCAATTGCCATTGTTAAGAATTGCAATGCACTCAGGGTTGAGTATAGATCAACAAGCTAAGTTGTAGTTCAAGGAGCTTGATGCTTTGGATAAAAAGTGATTACATGCTAAATAAAAGATTGAGTTATACCAAGCCCGCATGGCTGAGGCATATAACTGATTAGTTAAGCATTAAGCTTTTTGCCCAGGTGATTTAGTTCTCAAGTTAAAAACTAAACTAATGGCAAATGACAAGTTAATTGGCAAGTTTGAGCCTCAATGGGAAGGGCCCTATGTTGTATAAGAAGCTTACGCTAATGGCTCATACCGAATTGTAAACAATAATAGCATAGGATAATTGCCTATAAGTGGATGTTTCCTAAAGCATTACTATGCATGAGCCAAGAGAGAACAAATGCCTCCCTTTCCTAACTCCCTACAAATGTTTCTTAATAATTTCATTTACATGCAAATTTTAAATCATTACTATGCATGAAGTTTGCAAAAAGAAACATGTCAAGAAGCAAGCATCATGAGAAAAGTGTTAAAACATCATATTCATTTATATATGAAGTCTTTACAAGCAAAGAGTTTACAAAAGAGCCAAAGCAATTAAGATAGACTCCCTAAGGTGGTCAAATTGCTCCTCTGCCGCCCTAGTTGCCTGAGAAGCCTCGGGGCTCACTACCAAAAAAGACTTCAATCCTGACAAGGCCTCTTCAGCAATCATCATCCCTTGTTGAGAAGAAGTTATTTCATCCTCCAAGTGATGAATAATTTTTAGACTTTCTGCCTCCTCCTGCTCCTTTGAGGCAACAAGAGATTCTTGGTGAGATAAATGATGTCTCACTTGCCAAAATTCCTTCTAGAGGGCTTCACAGTGGCCCCTACTGATCTTTATCTCTTCCCTTAGAGAAGATAAGTCCTTTGAAGGGAGATAAGGTGCTCTGTCACCACGCTTTTGGCTAATGACTTCTTGCTAATCTCGGCCCTCATATCCTTAAGTTCAGCTCCTTTGGTGGCAACAACCTTGGTAGGAAGCTTTAGGGTGGCATTTAGCTTGGCTTGCATCCATTCCTGATGAAAAGCCTCTAAATGATAAACAATAATAGATAGGTAGGAGATATCACCATCCAGCCTAGCTATACCCTTAGCTCATAATAAAAATCACTCCTTCAGTCTGGTAATGGCATTGAAAGAAGACACTCTCTGTAGTGATCATGCAAAATCATAACAGAAAGATTGTACCTCATCCTCTAGGTCTTCTTGTTGAGCTTTACTTTGCTCTTTGTGGCCTTGATGGCAAATGATAACATTTGAAAGAAATCATCATTAGGGAGAGCATGAAAATAGGGTGATGCCACCTCTCTATCTGACTCATAATCATCTCCATCAATTTCAATGTGTTGTAATCCTCTTATGGTGATGATTAGTGTTGAGGACAACTGTATTAGTGCTGCCCTTTAGTTGATCCCCAACTGGAACCTCAATAGGTAGACTACTTTCATTTGAACACAATATAGCCTCTCCCATAAGTGAATCATTCATTTGATGGATATCGCTCACAAGAGCAATAGAAGTGGTGACATCATCACAAAAGACCCTTGTTGAGGCAATTCCCTCTCCATCACAAGCCTCATCCAAATCATGGTGACCGTTAGCATTGGAAGTAGCTTCATTTATATTCTTCTCTAACATATTATCATCAGCATTGAAACCATCTCTCATGGCCACTTCATTTAGAGGATGATCCTTTTCCAAGTCAGAATGGGCCCTTCTTGCAATTAGGTCCCCCACCGTTTGCAAGTTATCTTTAGGAGCAACTATAGCATAAGCCCCATCTAATGGGACCTCCGTTGAAGCAACTTACTCTCTAGGGAGAGCCTCCCCTATGTGAAGAAAATGTGAGGATAACAGAGAAAGCATAATGGGTATATCAGTACATAAAGCCATGGCCTCCTCATAATCAAAAGGATCTATTGACAACTTCCTTTGATTATCGGCTGGTGTATCTGCTATGGCATCAACAATATCAACAATCATCTCCGTTTGATCTTTACAAGGTCCCACTTGGACTATCTCAGGAAGGATATCCTCTACATTCTCTTCTTCAATCATCTGTTTAGGTTCACCGATATGTGGAGGAGATGATGAAGTTGGAAGAGTCTGGTCAGGAGGCAAAATGATTTATAAGCATGATGGCCTAAAAGCCACACTCTTGGTTGCTCTTGAAGGCATGAGATTAGGCGCCCTACTGCTTATCTTTGCCTTCTTACTTTGGTCCACAACAACACTGCTAGATGTAGTTCCCCTCTTTTGGGATGTAGGAGTTTTTAAAGGAACTGAAACCTAAGGAGCCTTATCATATAATTGTACTAGAGTGCAATTTGCCAAATACTATGCCAACCCGCCCTTTGCATTACCTTCAGCTCCAAGGGACTTCTTTCTTGAAAGAGGCATGCTAATTGGTGTAGTCTGCTTGGCATAAGCCGGAGGAACATAAGGAGTTGGCTTAGGTACCATCGACTCAAGGAGTATCAGCTCCAATCTAACATCTTCATCTATGGGGTATATGTGCTCACCATAACCCCACCACCCGATATAATTATAGTTAATGCAAGAGATGTTCTGGTGAGGGTGACAATCATCTAGCCACAAAACTTATTGTGAAAAAGTAGTTATTCTCTCGAAGTCCATGGCCCTCTCTATCCCCAAGAAGATCTCCTCGCTCATATCAAGCTTAAAAGAAGAGATCAATAGACAATAAACATTTTGGTCACAATTAGGAGGCATCTCCATGCTAAACGTGCCCCCATTGTTGCTATACCACCAAGCATAGTCCTTGGTTCTGTGAACTCTTCAAGCTGAATAACACAAGAAGATGTTATAGTCATGAAATGTAGCAATGAAACAGAACAATAGTGGATACCACCAAGTTGGGCCCACCCTTGTTTCATGCTCCTTCCATGATATAGATATGACGTGACCTGACGTATCATGATCATAGTCAAACTGAATGTCAAAGCGATGTGGTGTAACGCCCCGCTCCCCAAGCATTACCATCTTATATTCCAGAGAAAGATTCTACCAAAAATCTGGCGAAGTCTCCTTTGAAATATAAGGATTTTACACGTGTACAATATTCTCCACATAATCCCATATTTCTAATCAATTATACATCACTATCACAAACTATAATACACATCCACATGCACATACTACCCAAAATCAAAACCACATGGTAATAACATTACTGGACCTGCATAAAAATAATCCCCACACATCACATATATTATATTATAATGACATGGCAATATAATACCTCATATATAACTCAACACATAACATAATTTGAATCTTATCAATTTACAAATTCATAGCTATTCAATCATAAATTTTTAAGACTTTATGATGATCACAGCCTAATCCCAATCATGTGCACCAACTCTTGTTGGGCTCCATCACCTGACCTGTCCACTAAAAACCATAAATAAAAGGCATGAGTCCAGGCAACCTTAGTAAGTAGGTAATTAAAATCAATAGTAAATAATCATTGGAAAGTCATCATTAAATACAATACACAAACCATTCCAAGACATACTGAATTTCATGCCAGTGCAAGACAATGCAACATTGTTCATATGCTCATGATGCACACATTTTCATAATCCTAGTTCATATGCAACCTTGCTGCCACTCATTCTCATAATCAGGACTCATATATCACCTCTTAATAAAGTCACTTGTATCCATTCGCATTCATTAACATTATATCATTAATATGGCAAATCTCATCATCAATTCATTCCCATCTCTTTAAAACATATTCATCATTTACATTCTAATTAGGGGTTCATATTTGTCATCATCATCATATCATTTTTATGTATACATATTCCTCATTAGATATTCACAAATAATAATAATTTTTATTCAAATATTCCATGGTATGCCATTCAGATACATCTAGACACCACACGGGTGTCATATCATATTCATACTATTAGATATCCTACCATATACATGCCACCTAGGCATGTCGACACCCCATGAGTGCCATTTCATACTGTAACCATGCCGCTCAGGCAGGATGACACCCCATGGGTGTCATATCATATTGTGACTATGCCGCTCAGGCAGAGCTACACCCCACGGGTGTCATATCATATTGTAACCATGCCACTTAGGTAGGGAGACACCACATTGGTATCATATCAAATTATAACCGTGCCACTTAGGCAGGGTGACACCCCACAGGTGTCATATCATATTTGTGCCATCCAGACATATTATTTTGTTTTACATCTTTGCCATTCTTTACTACCCATCCGTCAAAACATCCCCACATCTCACATAATACCATACCACCCATCCATCCAAACATTCCACATCTCACATAATACCATACCAGCCATCCATCCAAACATCCCACACCTCACATAGTACCATTATATATCACATAACTTAATCATGTCCATCATGATTCATGACTCATGATGGAAAGTTATGCAATGCAATATCAACAACATTTCAATTAAATGAATAGTCAATTATAAGTAATTCAAGCTGTTGTAACTTCATCATTTCAATCACAATGCAATACAAGCATCATCATTTCAAACACAAAATACACAACCATGGGATACTCACTATCCCCATTAATCCACACACTTACATACTTTCCAACCATAGTGTTTATATACAAAATCATGGGATACTCACTATCCCCATAAATCCATTCATTCACATAACATACTAAACATCATTTCATATAAAAGCATGGGATACTTTCCATCCCCAAAAATCCACATGTGCACACAATATAATGAACATCAATCAATGTAAAATCATAGGACATTAATCATTCCCTACAATCCACACATCTACACAATATAGAAATATCATTGAAAACACAATGCCCATAATCATGGATACTCATTATCCTTATCAATCTATAGATTCACATATAAACCAAAAAGGGATCCTAGTTACCTTAATGGAGTACAATTCACAATTCCTCAAGCTCCATAACTTGTTTCTAATCAGTGCTTAAATAATCCTAGACATATAACATGTTCCAAAATTCAATTTAAACATATGCTTCTCATACAAAGGCAGTGCTCATTAAGCCATTTCAAGTCAAGTAAACATAAATTTCTAGATGTTATGATTTGTCCATATTGCTATTAATTTATGAGATAACTTTTCTAAATGCATTTCAAGTGTAGAGTTTTACTCTAACTTCATCTATATTGCTATCCCACTTCGATCCCCTCTACCCATTTATTCAATGCATCACATACTCTACTTTAGCGCCTAATCAATAGCCAATGAAGGGCTGTTATGGGATCCTATAAACGCACCTTGTTTCTCATTGAGGCATTTCATCAAACATGTAATATACATGACTTTAACTTGCAAATTTTCAGTAAGATGCATCAGATAAATTTTGTCTCCAGTAGCATGTAGCCCTTAATCAACAGAATCAACATTTAATTGACCTTAATAACCATTGGGTCTGGTAGGTTGGCTAAACCCAAGAGGGGAGAGGTGAATTAAGTTTATAAAGATTTCTTACTTAACCCCTGTTTAAGTAAAATCTCTTTTTTATGCTTGTGTGTAAGTTGTAATGGAACAAATAATTAGGCAGTAAAGCATAGAGAAATAAAGAAAAACACACACACACACAACATTTTTTATAGTGGTTTGGAAAATCATCCCTACTCTACTCTTCCAGAAGCACACTGCCTTGTGCTTTGGGTTCCACTATCTCATATAATGGAATACAACAATGCACCCTACACTCTCATAGATTCTAGCTTTAGGGCATAAATATAGTGCAACCCACACTCTTCTAGATTCTAGCTCTACGAGGTATAAACCAGCGCAACCTGCACTATTCTGAATTCTAGCTCTAAGGGGCATAAACTAGTGCAACCTGCACTCTTTTAGATTCCAGCTATAGGGGGTATAAACTAGTACTCCTAGCACTCTTCTGGATTCCAGCTTTGGGGGGTGTAATAAAATAGTTCTTGTCTGCACTCAGACAATCACAACTCTTCTTGAGCCTAGTCAATACTTACCAGCTCACATGGTGTGCAGTTGAGAAGCCAACTCCACTGTGCAATTGGACATAAAACTTGTCCAGAGGACACTACTATTACCTACATAATTAGGAGGGTTCACCTATGCTATTGAAGTGCTTGTGCAGTTGGGGACGGTCTCCTACCTATGAAGTTAGGTGTGGTTTATCCAATGGGTAGCCATTCTGCCCACGCAATCAAGGAAACGTGTAGTCAAGATATGCACAACTACTCGTGTAGTTGGGGCGATTCCCCACAGTACAATCTAGAAGCAGAATAATTATGCAATTGCGTTGTTGAGGGGGCACGCTTAAGCTTGCTTGTACAAGCTAAACAGGTGTTCACAACTTGAAGGCCAAGTCCATTTGTAGCTACGTTGATTGAGTTATGGCTTATGAATGTCAACTACGCTGATTTACATGGATGATATACACAGATGAAAACAACCTTATTTTCTTAGTTGCGCCAATAAATTCAAAATGAGTGATCGATGTGCATTTTCATAGACATTAGCTAGGTGATTAGGGTTGTCCAAATTATTTTGAATATATTTTAATTGTGAAGTTGAAATCAGTGGCACACAATGGAGCCCATGCATATGGAAATAACAAAATTTTATATGCATCTCCACTCGTCCAAACCAGATTTGGAAAGCATACATGAGACATGCAAAAGGGTGCATCGTCAAAATTTATGTTACAAGTTTATTGCATGGTACTTACATTGGGCATGCATGCAATTAATTAGATTTGAAAAGATTGAAAATCTACACTTATGAAAATATTTTAATGGAAATATTTGGAATGGATGCAAGTGCAAATGAGCTATAAATTCCAAGAATGCCCTTGATAGTGCAACCAAGCATGGGTTTCTAGAAATGAGTCTAGTGGTGCAACCTAGCCCTAGTTTCTAGAAATGCCCTTGGAGGTGCAACCAAATCCTGGTTTCCAAAAATGCCCCTAATGGTGCAACTAATCCTTGATTTCTAGATTCCAAAAATGCCCTTGGAGGTGCAACCAAGCCTGGTTTCCAGAAATGCCCCTAGAGGTGCAACCGGGCTTAAGCTATAAATTCCCCCTCCCATCTCTCTTTCCATATATGGAAAATTCTTTTGGACTGAAGGCTTTGGGAATTCTTCAGAAGGCAAGTGTCTCCCCAAACACCAGTGGGTTTTGGCCTACTAAGCATTTCTCTTGGTGCTTGAGGGCACTCTGCCATGGCCCCACCATGGCACGCACGTGGATCCCACCCACACTCCACACTGTGGTAATGGTGGTTCCCACATGGGCAATAGGATGCTCCAGATTGGATAATTAAAATATACTTAAACTTGTTAAACATTAATTAAATCCTGTAAATGGGAGAATTACCTTGGAAACAACTTATAAAATCAGAGAGATGATGACAAGTACCCTACCTATTGTCTTAAACTAATTAGAGACTGTCATTAGCACTAATCACTATTATTAGTGTTAATTATGATTAGGCTTAATTAATTTAAAGTATAATTAGGCTTAATCTATGTAACCTGTCTCTATGGTCTCTCACAAGTTAGAAGGTAGAGATCACCTGCTTTTGGTTTTCCATGGGATATTAGAAAATACTATTTATTCAATCACTCAACAACCTAAGTTTAGGCATCGAGTCACTGAGTCATAACCCATCGAGTCACTGAGTCATGACTTATCGAGTTAAACTTTAGCCAAATCACTTCAAATCAACCAAACTCAATCAACTTGGTTCTACTCTTTCTAAGCTTCTCATGGGCAATTGAGAGAGTTAAAGCACTTGCTGAGTCATGCAAGCATGATTCATTGAGCTAAACCTAGTCTACCTAGTTTCACTCTTCCTAAGCTTCTAATGGGTAATTTAAGAGAGTTGAACAACTATTTTTTATTGATCTCTTTTAGGTCTAAATATAATAGAGATTACCTGGTGATTATCCGATCTTGAGTCTTTCTAGGATATACCAATTGGGTTACAAACCATCTACTGTTACTATGGTTTCTTGCAGTTTAAATAACAGAAATCACCTGGTCTTGATTCCATCCGGGACATACCAATTGGTTCAAAATATCCCTTTTTTAGGTTAATCTAGCGTCTAGCAATTCAGTCTATCGTGTCATCCTTTTAGCCCATTGGCTTGAGGCAATACACTAAATTTTAAGTCGCCACAATGTATGCGGTGACCCCAAAAATAAAACACATTTATTTAAAAGAGAGTATATTTTATGAGGTGATCCACTAAATTTCAAGTCATCACAAATTTCAAGTCATCACAATGTGAGGGGTGACCCTAAAGACAACACACCTTTATTTAAAATAGTGTATTTTATTTCTGGGTCTCTAAATGCATCATCCTTTTTCTTTTAATCAAGGATTTGTTTCCATTGTAAAGATGTAATTAGGACCACTTATGGTCCGGAATGTGAATATGCAACTTTCTGATTTACAACACAAGTCTAATTAATTGAAAACATTAAAATAAATGAAAATTGTTTGATTCATTACAACAATACAATCTTTTGTTCCTCTTTTTTGTCTTGTTACACCAGGAAGTCCAAAAGTTTTCTTCACAATTGAAAGTAAAGCACAAACATAGTGGAATGGTCATGATAGTTGTGAGTCATACATTGAAGCTGTTAGGCACTAACAAGAAATTCTTTTGTGAAATCTGAACCCTTCATTTGATGAGCTAATCCATATCAACAAGATGATAGGAGGCCTTTCCCTCATTTAAAAACAAAGGAGGACGTCCTTTTAAAATGCTTCGCTCCATGTGTTTCATGTCATTTGCATTAGTTTTGGACATGATGTATTTGATGATTAGACAAGATTTTCATCCAAATGATTACCAACACCAAAACTGAATAGCTAGGTTGTATTTTTAGTCACCATCAAGTAGCTTGCAATAATGCTTTCCATCATGAAAATTAGGCTAACATACTCAACCAATCCCTTTGAATTTTGGATTAGATCAATGAATTGGTGTGAGTGTGTGTGTCTATGTATGTGTGTGTGTGTCTATATATATATATATATATAAAGCGAGAGAGAATTTGTGCACCACCAATTGATTTACCTGACATTTCCATAAAAGTGATATTGAATGGTTCACACAACATACTAGTACGGATAATAAAGTAATTTCATCACCATCTTCTAACATAATTTTGATAAAACAAAAAAACCAAAAATAAAAAAATAATGAAATCTGTTTTAAATTCTCCTACGGCATATTCTAATAGCTGCACATGAAAAGAGAAACTGACACCATGTAGACTTTGTTTAACTCTAGAAGACATTATCTTAGTATAATGCACTTGGAAAAGATAGTTTTGGCCTGGAAAAACATTTCTTGCTATCATATTTCTTGAGTTAGTATTAGAGACCAATCTAAAAAAGAATAATGGTGATTGTTAGAGTGTATCTCACAATCAATTTATTGAATCATATTACATCCTCTAGAGTTAGAATCTAGAAGAGTGTAATAGGCACTAGTTACGCCTCTTAGAGCTGAAATTTAGAAGAATGCAGTGGTACTAATTTTTATTCCCTATACTAAGGTAGCGAAACACACAATACAAGGGTGTGTGCTTGGAAGAGAGAAGTAGAGAGGTTGGCCCAAACCACTATATTTTAATGATGCTTTGCTTCAAAAAGGGATGGTAACAATGCAAACTTGAAAGCTGGGATCATTTGGATGGAGGTACAGCTCATTTTGGGCTGGATCTGGTCCAAGACTAGGCCTACTTGTAGACCAACTACTCCTAGGCTTAGCTACGTCTTGATTTTGAAAGGGTTGAACCCAAATTCAGCATATTCTAAAAACTTGAAAAACATGCATAGAGAATATCTTTTGCTATGTTTTACCTTTTTACAATGAGATGATGAGATGTATGGTCAACTTGCTTTCTTATTAGGCAATGAAATGAAGAGGATATTAGCTACTCCGATTCTTTCTTGAGTGTCTAGGAAAGTCGTTGGATAGGGAGTTGGGTGTCTCCGTCCATATACCTACCTTTGACTCCTTTCAGATTTTTGGGAGGGCTGCAAAATGGGTTGGGTTGAACCTGAACTCCCGCCAACCCAACCCAATAATGGGTTGAACAAATGAAAAAATTAGGTTGGTAAAATTAGGTTTAACTCGACTCTATTTATTATTTGAGTTTTTTTTCTTTTTTTTTTGTGTTGAGGCATTGGGCAATCCAGCCCACCCCAATTTTAAATCTTCTTAAATTATCTCTTAGCTTTTGGATGCTCGCCCATTCTTTATATGCACCTTGTCTTTGGTCTTGCATTTCAATATTGAAAATGCATTTTTAATATTTTTCTTATGTCATTTTTAATAAAAATATTTACTTAAAATGACATAAAATAAAATTTACTATAATCAAAATTGTCAACTTAATTTTAAAAGTTATTTATCAAGACTAATTCAACCTGAACGCAATAGGATTTTTTTAGGATTGGGTTGAGGTTTGAAAATAAAGTTGAATTAAGATTAAGTTAAGATTTTTGCAAATAGAATTAATGTTGAAGCAACCTGACCCAAGTTATACGGTAGTGAAGGGATTTTTTCCATAGGCTTTTGTGACTAATTTTAGTGGAGGATAGCATATATCCCAGTGAATCAGTGATCCACATATCATATGCTAATAAAGCTATTTGAGCAGAGCAATGCTAGCTTACCTAGTGCTGAAGAGTTAATTTCTTACTGCAGGATAATGAATCCATATACAAGACATAAGCTTCATTTCTATACATAAACCTGGATGTAAAAGTGTCAATCGAACGTTAGACCAGAGCACAATTTTTAGAGAAGTAATTATAAAGAATGCTAGCACAGGTAGGTGGTCACACGTTAGTAAATTTAGAGACAAAATTTTCTTTTACACTTCCTTTAGCCACTTTATACCATTACCTCTTTTATATATTTAACCTAACAAGGTACTACATTTTTGGTCAATTCTACTATTTCATAATTAATTTTAAAGTTTTTTCTAATCATCAAATCTATCTTTTCCACTACAAAGTAAAATTTTCATGGTAATTATCTATTTTGTTTTTATTTTAGTTATATATTTTGTCTATATTGAATTATGTACATTTTATCACCATCATCATCATCATCATTATATCATCAATATCTCCTTTCATTTTTTATTCTTTTATTAACCTTTTTCTTTTACTAAATCAAACATATGCCCTAAATGTTCTTAGTATGCCTAGTGCGGTGATGTATCGTGCATTTTATGCCCCTACTCAAATTTCAAGTTATATATTTGTTATTGTTGTGAGATTAAAAAAAAATGCAATTGTTCATAGTTTATATGTGCTAATTAACAACGGATATATAGAAAAATTAAACCAAATTCATTTATATATTATGTTGTAATCAATTTTTAATAATTGATTAAATTATAATTAAGTAAATTCTAATTCAAAATTGACATAAATTATTCCATTGAAACTAATTTAAAAAAATATTAAGCCAAATTGTTAACTCTAAGTAAATCTAAAGTCAAGGTTATATTAGATTGAAACTTTATAAATAAGATCCAACCTACTCCTACAGATTTAAGGCCCATTTGCAATGAAATTAGGAGCATGCAAAGCACTTTTGAGATCGATGCAAACGTAAAAGGCTTTTTCAGTCACCTAAGAAGCTAACTTTCTACGTTTGGGTAAAATCACAAATTTGGTATTTTTCCTTCGATGCAAAGTGTAAAACGATAAAATTGTGTCCCTACCCACCTCTCTCCAATATTTCGAATTGTTATTTATATCACTACATTTTCTTTCAATAATAATAATAAATATTGTTATCAAATAGGCCTTAAAACTATTAATGAATAATTTAATTAAGATTTATAAAATTATTAACAGAATGAAAAGAAATATTGTAGTAAAAAAACTTTTACTAGAAAGTTCTTCTACATTCTGTTTTCGGTAATTTTTATGGCTAATAAAACTTTTTGCATATCCCAGTCAAACATACAGAATACAACTCACAATATTACTTGGATAGCATAGCTAAATGCTAAACAAATTCTTGCCTCACAAAAGCTCAATTATTAAAATTTCCACTTGCAACGGCTAAAATTTCCTAGCATTGGCAAACAGGACCTTGCTCCCAAGTGGTAATACTTAAAATCTATGAGGTGGATAAAAAATCTATTATTTGCAGGGGATATATAAGAGTGAAAACTTTTCACTGTTGATATTATTATAGTTACTAGCCACAGGAAACTCCGGCCCTAACCTTTTACTTGGCATTCCAATTACTTAGTGGCCCGTGACATCAATCAAAGAGACATAAACATTGGTTTAATAAGCCTTGAATGGAAGACAATTAAACAAATTGGTCTCTTGATAAACTTGAATGAAGATCTCTTAAGATAAAGGAAGTGTTAGAGGCCACCAAGGTTAGTCTTGGTGCAAACACTCCCATACTAAAGTAAGTGATAGGACTTTTAGGGGGTATGAATTATAGAGAGAGCTTATTCTTAGAGGGTGTATATACCGTGTTTTTATAGCTTGAGCTTGGATTGATGCGTTAATGCTACATGCTGGGATGATTAGGATTCCTATTGGGAGAAAGATTCTAGATGATAATCCATTTTCTGGTTCTCTCAAGGTCCTCTTAAGGGAAATCCTAGTTCCAGAATTTGCCATGCTGAACCATATCATGTAAAGTCATGATAGAAATAGGTCTCCTATGGAGGATGGGATTTTGACTTGGCTAATATTTCAGCTACTATGCTTATCTTATGTTATGGTTTCCTAACACAAGTTCTCCTTCAAGGAGACATGGCGAAACCTGTCTTCATGATGCACTTAGTCTTCCATGCTTTTTTTTTATGAGGTTTGGTCTTCTGTGTCATAATTCCTGTAAATTCACATATGGTCATTAATGAATGCTAATTTTGGCTTGTATAGAATTTGTTTCTTGTGTAAGCCTTTCCCAAAGCATAGGACTTTGCTTTTGCATGGTCTATATAAGTAGTTACTCATTTCCATTTGAGTCATTTGAAGATTGTCCATGATCTACATAAGTAGGTGCCCACTGCCATTCAAGTCATCCGAAGATTGTCCTAAAGATGGATCTTCAAACTCAAGGAATCATATGGTAGTAAGGATAGACATGTTGCGTAGGGAGATTGACTACCTAAAAGCACGGTATTAATTTGCCTGCACATCTCTTTGGTGGCTGATCAATGCCTTACCAAACATGTCATTGGACACATGGAGGCTTTAGATTGCATGAAGGCCTTAGAAGAGGAGTTGGTAGATGCCTGAAGCCAAATTGTCGATTCTAACTCAAAAAATTATGTTTCTTGGATAGGGCAAATTCCTTTGTACACAACTTGGAGGTGGCCCATAAGGACTTATCTTAGGTATCGTTGCTCTAAGGGAGAAAGAGATAGAGTTGGTGAGGGAGTGAGAGCACTCCTCTTTAGTGTTAGTCTTGTAGCATGCACGGTATGAGGTTGTCATCGAAAATGTGAATCTTAAGGCTGCACTTGAAGGAGAGTGGAAGCGCTTTGTTGAGCTAGAAGAGATTGTTTCCCTTTTGAAGGCACATGAGGAGGTGTTGGTTCACGAAAGGGACACTCCAAATGTTGAGCCTAAAATAGTTGAATCTATTTAGGAGTATTCAATTGTTACTAGTGAGATGGTAGAGTTGGGCGTGGAAGTTGTAGAAGCTAAAGCGGTAACATTGGCAAATTTAGAAGTGGAAGTGGGCCTTTGGGAACAATCCTTTTAGGAGGAGATTGCCCACTTGGAGGCAAAACACACTTTCGCTCTAAGGCAAACTTGCCTAGAGCATCTAGAGGAGTTAGCGGCACAACTTGAGATGGTGTTAGGCCAGGGAGCAACTTTGTATTCTGATGGCTTTAATTCCTAAAACAAAATGACTCAGAGGTTCCCCAATGCGGGCATTAAAGACATAATTCATGGGAAATCCGACAAGGATATGTAATATCAATGCATTAACACAAGTAAAAGTTTTTTCTAAGTTTTTCATGATGTTTATGTATTTCCTTAGCACTTGCTAGATGCCACTTGTGTCATTTTTTTCTCTTAATCTGTTTTTTGAGTTGAATCTTATGGGGCTGGTTTTCTCTTCTTAGAGATCTCTTGGGCTGCTTTTGTCCTTTTAGATACTTCACGGGGCTTCTTAGGTCACTTCCATCCTCTTGGGGACCTCCTAACCCGCTTCCATCCTCTCAAAGATGTTTTCTTAGAGACCTCTTGGGCCACTTTTTTCCTCTTGTGGACCTCTTGGGCTGCTTCCATCCTCTTGGGAATACTTCTGTGGAGTTTCTACTATAAAAAGAAAGTTATTTTGGAAGTTTGCTAGCAACATGGTTCCAGAGGATATGTAGATTCAATGCAAACATATATTTTGGAAAGAGAAATAAATATTCTTCATTGATTTTTGAATATAGCATGATATGAGAGAAATAATTATAGCTTTCCCTATCCAATGATAGTACATTCGAATGTGTTCAACATTCCAAGTGCATTGGACACTCCTTTCATTGAGTCACTGCAGGCGATAAGCTATATTATTCATGATTTTGATTCTGTGGTAAGGCCCTTCCAAGGTTTATGCAAGCTTATCTTGAGTATTGATTAGATTGCTAATCACTGCTCCCATAATACTAGGTCTCCTTCTTAGAAGTCTCTTATTTTGACTCTCCTAACATAGTATTGTCTTACATGTTAGGTCTCTTTAGGTTTGCCTTAACGCAAGAGGAGACAGGTGAATTGAATTTATAAAATTTTTTAACTCAACCCCTTTTAAATTAATTTTCCTCTTTTTTTGCTTTTGTATGATTTGCAATGGAATAAATAATAGAATGATGGAATGAAAGGAAATAAACCAATCACATATAGAAAACATGATATATAGTGGTTCGAGATAACCTCCCTACTCCACTCTTCCAAGAACACACTACTTGTGTCTTAGGTTCCACTATCTCTTATAGTGAATACAATTAGTATTACTAGACTCTTCTAGATTCCAGCTCTAGGGGACATAAGCAATTTAGTAATTGATTGTGAGACACCTCAACAATGAAATTGCTCTTCTTGATTCTAGCTCAAGAGGGAGTATATAATTAATGCCTCTTGCACTCTTCTTGATTTTATCTCAAGGGGGCGTTGTACAAATTCAAGAAGTTGATTGTGAGATGCTTTCAAATAATTATACTTATTCTTCTTGAGATTGGTCTCCTCTACCATCTTAAGGAATACACAAATAAAAATGAAGAATATGTAAAATGAAGAATATGAAATTACACTTTTACAAGTGTGTCAATGAAAGCATTGGGGAAGCCTTTGTGATCTTTGAGTGACTTACTTTGATACAAAAGATCTTCCCTTTGTGTTGAATGAAGCAGGCCTTGTATATAGAATATGAAGTTTGAAGCTCTTGTACGTAGATGATGAAGTTTTAGTGCTTGGCCTTGGGTTGTAAAGATTTCTTGAAATTTTATGCTTAATCAACAACTTTGAAATGTCCCAAAAACTCTACTTAAATAGATCTCTTAAAATCTTGATCATTGGAAGAGGTTTGGGTGCAATTTGTGGCTTTATAGCATTCAAATTTTCAATTGTTGGGGTTAGCAGGAGGATTGCAGGTGATTTCAATATTTGACTACGCCTCAGGCAATATGGCAGGCGGTATGGGGAATCAATTACAGTCAGAACCTTGGCAAAACTTCAGAAATCATGTCACTGTGTGATGGTAGGTGGGTCACAGGTGGCTATGATACCGGCTGTGCTCCGGGCACCACTTGCAGGCGGTATGGGCTTTGCCAGGCGATACTTTATTTGATGTGGTAGGCATTCTTAGGTGGCACCTCCTTAGTTGTAGGCAGCTCAGATGTCCAAGGATAACACTTTTGTCTAAGAACATCGCAGGTGGTAGGGTAGGCGGCCGCAGGGCAGGCGATTGGCGCTAGTGCCTATGCTTTCAGTTGTGGTCTTGCACTTGAATTTTTTGCACTTTGCCACTTTGTAAGCCTTAACATTTTTAAATATAAATTTCCTTTTGTATTTGTTATTCATCAAAATATGAGTAATCACATTTGTTTTGTAAGGCGGAGCATCCCCAATCTCCCCCTTTTTGATGATTGACAAAACACAATTCTTTCTTTATTTCTTTTGTGATTTTCTCATTTGAATATTTTATTATGAAGGCTATGCATATATATTCTTATATTATACAGGCTCTGTTCATATGAAATGATATTTCTTTGAAGCATATGCTTTCATTTTTTTCCATAATACAACATATATTAAAAATATCTCATATAAGCTCTTTGTTCAGATGTAACTGATGAAATTCTCATTGAAAAATTTATGATATGAGTGATATTCCTTTATCTTAATTTCATGATTTCAAAAATATGATCATTTCATTGAAGGCTCAAATCATACATCAATGATCAACCATTCAAACATCATGAACATGAGATTGTTGAATTTTCATCAATTCAAAACATATTCATGTCATGAGCAACATTCATTCAAATATGATTTAAAAAAATGATAATTCTCATTAAAAATTCAAATTATGCATAATCTGTTAAAACCTTTATGTAGATTACAAAAGATCTGACTAGGGATAGAATTCTTATTTGAGATCTTGAACACGAAGTTCCCCGAATAGGTTTAACTTATATCTTAGGATTGTAACCAACTTAAATTTCAAATTTCATTTCATACCCAAGCATGAATACTAAATCAAAGGAATGAGAGACCACTAAAACATATCATTTCTAGATGAATCCAAGAAGTGTATGAAAATTTCAAGTATAATCATCACAACACACATCATTCAAAAATAAGGCATGGATCCATCAAGATTTCAGAATATCAATCACAAAATACAATCCACCTTACTATGTGATCTCTTAATATGAAAGCACAAGAAGTGCTCTCCCCCTAAAACCAATCTCCTCTCCCCCCAAACTTTCTCTCTCCCTCTTAGACCAAAAACACAAACCATAATAAGAAATAAGTCAAGCATTTCTTCTCCCCCTTTTTGTCAATCATCCAGGGTCTGAGAAGCAATGTGAGGATCCTGAGTTGGCATAGGAATAGTAGGCTCCCCTTAGTGGTAGCCTGAGTAGTAATAAGCTCATCAATGGTAAATATAGGCTCTAGATCCTAGGTGGTAGGGGCCAGAACTATGGATGGGCTATGATCAACTAGAGTAGATGTGGAAGGAGTGGGAGAAATAGAATGTGGAATCCCAAAATGTGAAAGAAGCTTATCCAACTTCTTCTTCATGCTCTGCCTGTATGACTCTTGTGCCCTTCTTAGATCACCCACTTCTTCTCTCAATTCCTTCACTTTTAATGACAATCTAGTTAATGTAGAAGATCTAATCATGGTAGTTGCAGGTGGGCCCTTAGAGGATGATGGTCTCTCTTAGTAATAGGGCTATTTTTGTCATGTCTCTCCTCTCTTTCCTCTAGCTCATCCTCCCTTTAAGAATGAGCTCTCTCTTCTCCTTTTTCCTCTTCTTTAGTCCTTGCTTCCTCTTCCATTTCTTGATCATGTTTGGCATTTTGCTCTACCAAGTAGTTTGACTGCCTTGCATTCTCTTGAGTAGGGTTTCACTAACCCAGTCCTTCTTATAAGTGGACATGTACAAGTAGGATTCTCCTTCTAGTGTAACCTGGAAATATGTGAATATCTTCATCATTCATAGTCCATAATGTACCATGTGATTGGTTCTTTGAGGCATGTAGCTGAAGGTTGTAAATAGGACTTTAGGAAGGTTTAGCTTTTGATGTGTACATTTTTCATAAAATGTTAGCTTCATTGGCAATGACTTGCTCAGGCCCACCTAATTTAGGTACTATCATTGCCTCTAGTACATTTCTCAACATTCTTACTTCAATTGTTAGATCCCTTGTCCTCATATATGTATTTGCACTTGTATAAATGATGCTTGTGGATAGAATGTTGAAGACTTATTCCTTTAGCAGCCCATTCTCATCTTCTTCTCATGGGATGCCTAGGATTTCCCCCAAATGCTCTATTGGAGATGCAAGGGCTATGCCAAATCTCCTTTGTACTTGTTGGTTCCCATTAACTAGCTTAACCTAAGAGGAGAGGGGTGAATTGGGTTTATAAAAAATTATTGCTTAACCTTCATTAGATTAATTTCCCTCTTTTTGTGATAGTGTGAAGATAATAATGAAATAAATGATAAAATAATGGAAAGCGGTAAATTGAGGCTATCACACTTAGCATATAAGAAATTTATAGTGGTTTGAGCTAACTGCTCTACTCCACTCTTCCAAGAGCACTTTCCTCTAGTTCCTTGGGTTCCACTATCACATATAATGGAATATAAAGTACACCCAACACTTTTCTAGATTCCAACTTTATAGAGAATAAACTTAATGCACCAACACTTTTCTGGATCAGTTTTAGAGGGCATAAACTCAGTGCCACTACACTCTTTTAGATCAGCTCTAGGGGGAATAAACCTAGTGCCATTGCACTCTCTTCAGATCAACTCTAGGGTACATAAACTCAGTGCCACTATACTTATCTGTATTCTAGCTCTAGGGGGTGTAAACTTAGATAAAATGGAAAAGTAAAATTACACTTTGAATGTGTTTTTTGTTGAGCACTAGGGAAGACTAGTTAGGATTATTGTATATAATTTTGGTGACAACAAAACTTGCAATAAACTTAATTTATGCTAATGATGATTTTAAAATAGGAAGCTTGAAATGTTGATAGATATGCTTGAAAAGTATGTATGTTTGGATTATCTATCTACTTGGTTATAAGAATAATTATTTTTAGAAAAAGGAAAATTTGTTGTGATCCATAATGCATTTAGATTGGTTTATCATATTGGAACTCCATGGATCATATATATGTTTTTTCTGAGTTATCATTTGAATGTGAAAGAAAGAATTATGCTTGAATTTGTTTATCTATTATAAAAACAAAACTTGATTAATCTATGTATTAATAAAAATCTATCAAGTGGTCAAAATGCAAAAATAGTTTAAGAATTGCAGAAGTTTCAGTTCATGTAAAAAATCTTCTCATCACATTTCAGATAAAACAGATATGAGTTTTTAGTCAATATAAACATAATCAATCATTTTTAGGTTATCTCAAGATCATACAGTGTTTTTAAATTTCTAAACGAATTACATGCCTCTTTGGCATACTTATCCTCAAAACATGTTGGTTGTTTAGTTAATGCAATGTTTCCATTTTTTCTAGTCGTCTCTTAGAATTTCTCTTTATGTTTTAGTTTTGTACCATGAATTCGATTTGTTTTAATTTATTCTAATCTAAACTCTAAAATCCTATTCATGCACAAGTGAATCAATATTAAAGACTATAATGCCCCGGCATTAAATGATTGAGGTGGAATTTATTTGAAAAGGAAATGATTTTAATTATATATAATGTGTATGAAAATTTAGCAATGTCATGCCAATTGTGTGTGATGATTGTATGACCTAATATATAATTGTTGAGGAAATTTGTGATATTTTTAATGATATTTATGATGAAATGCATGAGAAAAACAAAGGAGAAATGGAAAAAAACCAAAGGAGCACAAGAGTATGTTAAGAAAATGCTGAATTTGCGAAAGGAGTTATTTGTGATCAATTTTTGACATAGATAATGAAATAATTTGAAAATATAGTCAACATAAGAGTTGTAGATATTGAAATTATATTTCTAAATAATCAAAAATCATGTGATTTTGATATTAGATGTGGATGTTATGATCAATGCACTAAAACTTCTCCATATGGGTAAAAAGTTCCAAAATTAATAGAATTGGGTCACTTTGTTTAAATTTTTAATATAAATGGGGGTTGATTTAGAAAAATTAGTATGAAATTATCCCTTAAAATTATATTTTCAAAGAATCAAAAATCATATTATTCGGAGTTCGTATGAGAAAGTTATGCCAAACGCACTAAAACTGTTCTTGATGAAAAATTAAGAACAAGATTAAATTGATAAATTTGGAAAATTATGTATTAATGATGAAAAATAAGTTTTATAAATTATATGTAACACCTATTGAGATAAATATATATGTATAATGTGGAATTTGAAATGGTTTATGAATTTTTATGTGACATTTGAAGATTAATTATTAAGAAGGTGACAAATGGTCTATAAATTGTTTAAGCATGATAATCATGATTAAATGATATTGATCCTAGTAATTTGATAGGAGTTATTGATGTAATTAATTTATTTAATGATAGAATAATTAACTATTGTATTAACTATTTTTTAAATGATGGGATTAAATGAGATTTGTGTTGCAAGTGCATGGGGTGTAAGACCACCTGCGGACCACCCGTAACATAATAACATATCATGCTCCATCTTCATCCCACGATTAAACCCACCCGCATTTCACACCATTTGTTGTTGCCTTCTTCCAAGCTACTCACATTTTTTTTCTTCCATGCAATTTTAGCTTGAAAAACACTCTCCTTTTATGTGTGAAATTATCCCACATCCCAAGTGCTCATCATCCTACCCAATTAGATGTGGTTAAGAAGTTTGAAAGCTCCATATTCATTCATTTTAGGATGAAAGCAACCCATTAAATTCATTATAGGTTACTTAAATAGATTTTTAAATCTCTGATTTAGGGTTCTTATTTTGCAATTCATGGGAGTTGTTATGGGGGATTTAGCATGGATAAATTGTTAATTTGATGGTATTGCAAATTTTCTTCAATGCTAGTGCACGTGTCGTGAACAAGTAATAAAGAGCGAGTAAGATATCGTTCTTACTAGGACTAAGTTCACCGAGAATCAAATTACTATAACTCTTAATTTTGTTTGAAGAATCAAATTATGGAAGAAAGATGAAAGAAAATAAAGCTTAACTAATGGACTTTGGCATTGGTGCAAAATCTAGGCAAATAGAGGAAATCAATAGTTAAGACATTTAGGAGTTCAGGAATTCACCAGATTAATCCCATTTAGTTTCTCCTGTTTAATCAATCAATGTTTATTCATATATTGATAACAAGTTTCTCTTAGTTACTTGTCATTCTTTCTCAAGTAATAACAATCTATCTCAATTAGGCAATTTCCTACATCTCTATGAAAATCTCAAACTAACCAAGATGCATTATATTAAGAAAGTCATAATGGTGCATAGGCTCCATGTATGTCTCTATCATCACGACAACCTTATGGTGATTAATCATGGTATAACTTGATTATTGCTTCTTAGCCTCAAATCGAATCACATATCATGTTACAAGGGCCAACATTCTTTCACAAGCATTAACATTAGATTAAGACACTCAACATACACAATGAACAAGCAATGAAATGCATTAAAATGGAATAAAACCAAATACTCATAATCCAACTTCATCGTTTCCCCTAGATAAATATGTTTAGCTCATAATGTAATCAAGGAAAAACATACATATTATCTTAAACATGATTAAATAATGAAAATGAATGATAAAGAATAAGAAGAGATCAAGAAAAACTCTTCTCCAAGTAATGCTCTGCTTCTTCTTGCTCCTTGTCCATCAATGCAAGAGAGATCTCCTCCGCAAATCATATGTAGCTGCCTCTCTCCACTATTCTCTGCTGCTAACTCTTGCCAAAAGATGTCCAAAAAACTCATTCTAGGGCGACCATAATTGCTTTTTATAGATTCCCCATTAAAAATTATACTTTTGCAACATTTTCAATATTTTCCTGAAAATTCAGATTTTGCCTCTCAAGATAGTGTCGCGGCATAGACAGACTGTGTTGCAACATTGGTTATGCATTGTGGGATTGTGTCACAACATAGATAGACAGTGTCATGACATTGGTTATACATTGTGGGACTGTGTCGCGACATAGAGAGATATTGTCGCGACATTGGTTATGCATTGTGAGACTGTGTCGCAACATGGTCATCCTGTACCATAACATTGATCCTTCTACCACTTTAGTACCTAGGCACTAGAAACCTGTGTCTCAGCACTATGCTTTTGTATTGCCCTACGGGTCCTTTATTGCTTAGTGCCACGACATTACTTGTCTGTGTCCTGACACTAGCTTTTCTTTTTGCCT